>LPNX010984301.1:305233-338053 GCA_001517045.1 Pseudotsuga menziesii | reverse complement strand
TATTGACTGTCACTCTCCTTTGATGCATGTTTAGAGATCTAGATTTAGCATGTCCTATAATCTTATATGCATGTTATCTTGAATCTCTTTGTATGTACTAATTGGATCTCACAAGTTTCTTGGAAAGTTCTTTGATTTCAGCTGAGTTGCAGGTTCATACTTTGGAGAGGATACTGATCTAGTTTGCTTCTTCATTCCCTTCAAAACATTTCAAAGGCATAGTCCCTCAGAATTCCACCTGAAAGCTCTACTGTGGATCTTCAAGGAAACCAACACTCTTTCTCTCTCTTCCTCCTTTAAAAATTGTTAAACTCTCCTCAAACTGGTTACTTTAAGGTTTATTTTTTAAATATGATCTATCTCATAAAGAAAATAATACATAGATTTAATTATCAATATCCCTTCAATTTTCTAGATCTTAGTTTCATTGTGCACAAAAAGTTCAAATTCAAGAGATCTAGCTAAAATTGCCTTAGTTTCGCAAGTAGTTTATTGAAAAATTCATAGCTTGCTGTTAAGGTAGTTTCATTTGCTGTTCAATAATTTAAATATTCTGAAATATCAGTGCTTTTAATTGGCTGTAAAAACAGCAACCCAAGATCCCAAGGAAAGCTTGCTTTCCTTGGTTCCTTTTTCGTCGGTTTAGCTAGTTTAATTTCATTAATTTTTGAGATAAAGTAGGCTGACCCAAAGGCACTCTTAAAGTGCTTTGGGGAATTTTTTATTCTAATTCACTCACTTTAATTTAGTAGGTCTGACAGAGAAGAAAGAAATCTTCTGTCCAAAGTGGCTTTTGGAGCGCTCAAATCCCCCCAGGGGTCTCTCTTTTGTCACATAATTTGTAATTTTTTTATATAAACTGTAATATCTTGGTTTCAGCCTATATAAGAACCAATAAAGATATGTTTTATCAGTTCTTTGATATTTTAACTTCTGTAATAAAATCACACTTTGAATAGGCTCTTTCGAGCCCATTCCCCATCCCCCCTGGGGGGATTCGCGTCGATGCCATTTTCGTCGTTTTCTGCTTATTTTCTTTTACTAGAATTGATATGATTTGCAGGGTAGTATATTTTATATTGTTGTTAATTCCATATTCCATATATTACTTTCAAAAGTAATCATAATACTTATCCCACGATTTCCCGAGTGACGCGAAAGGGGAAAGAGATTCGTGGTAGGATTAATCAGAAAACCATATTTGTGTAGTTGTGTTATTTTCTCATATTTTGTTTATCAGAATTTTAAAATTAACCCCTCCTTTATTCCCCGATTTAGATCCACTTGAATTGAAAGAGGTTCTTGGAGGCTTTTCTTTTAAGCAAGAACACATCTTTTAAAACTTATTAAAATTTACAAGACTCCAGTGTGTATGCTCTGCACTTGGTTGCGGTTCGTCCGATCAGTCAAGCTGTATCAAAAGCACTTGGGTGACTAGCATAATTAGGACTCACCTTCCTCAATTAACAAACCATCAGGTGAAAATCCAACACCTCGATCAAACCTTTACGGTGGCAAAATACCCAAAGGAAGCGGGAACCTACTAAAAAGTGACCTCGGGGTGCCGATCTCTGTCACACCCTAATGGGTGCGTTACGAACACAACCCCAGAGACTCCATTTCAGCCCACATATTCCTTGCGGGTAGCCGTATAGGCTTTGTTTTGGACATACTCCAAGTACTCTCGGGTATATCTGGAGTCCCCCTTTAGCCTAATTTAATCAATTCATACTTCATTTTTAACTTAAAACATACCAAGATTCAATCACAAAACATTTATTCCAAACACATGCAAGCACACTGATCTCTTTTGACTCCATTTTTAAGGCACTGGTCTTTTTTGCTTCATATATATATTGTGTATCAACTTTGTGCGTTCGTGTGTATCTTCGTATCTTGTCATCTTGATTGTTTATAGTTAAAATATTCAAACTCCTAAATAACTGATTCAGTTTAACATCACCACACTAAGAAATCATCCTTAGTAACTTAATAGGGTCTACCCCCCTTGGCTTCGTTAGGAGTTGAGCCTAAATGGAGGAGTCAAGAACAAGGTGACAGCCTTGACTCGAGACTTGCCCCCAAGGACACACCGAGTGGCTTGAATATTTCTGCCACGTGATCCAGGTGTGTGAAAAGGTGGCAACAGGTCTTTGGAAGGTTTGATGGTGCCCATCATCACCAATTTATCCTGTTCTTGTGTGATGGATCCCATGAACTCTTCAAGCTTAGGCATCTTCCAGGCTCGAGTTGTCAGCTTGGTGGCATTGAGGGTCGAAAAAAACACTGAATAATCTAGGCCAAGATTCAAGAGTATGGCCAAAACTAGTTGCTCCTCCTTATTTTCAATTCCACACTATTTTAGCTGCAAAACAAGGGATTTAAATTCGGAAAAGTAGAGTTGTAGGGATTTGAAGCTTATGGGACTCAAAGAGATCAATTCATTCTTGATTTGATGTCCTCTCATCTCATATTTCTTACCAAAAATCTCTACAATATTGTCCCACACTTCATTAGGTGATGTCAAGCCATCAAGATGGAAGAGGAGGTCTCTGGATATGATCAGACACAAAAGACCATAGGCCTCATCCCTCCTATTATGCCATTTAATTTTCTCTACAACTGCATTGGGCTCTGCCTCAGTTGCCATGGTCACCCTGTAGAGACCTTTTGATCTCAACAGTATCTCCATATCTTCTTTCCATTAAAATAAATTAAATGGAGTCAAGATGATCTTCTGAGATTGATCCATAGCTCAGAAACTGTCCCTTCAGTCAGTAGAATAGCTCCCAGTCAAGATGTCGAACCTGCAATAGCAATATGGAAGGAGAGAAATTGATCTACAAAGGCTCTGACACCATGTGTAAATTGAACCCAAGTGATAGAACAATTGCACTCACAAAATTGGTAATCAAACACGCAAATTTACACACAAAGGACTCTAAAATTGGAGCATAACACTAATTTGTATGGAATAAGTGTACAATAGCCAAGATTATGAAGTCATTGGCTGCTGCAATATATAATTACATGAGTGATTCAAATGCATAAGGATGCCATTCAAAATAGTCAAAAAGTAGGCTTACTAAATATAGTCAAATCCCCCATAGGTGCATAAAGCAGTTTCCAAATCTACTTAGAGGCTCACGAATTGGAAAAGTCAAGTAGGAAAGCTAATAATTGATGGAAATACAAATCATGCATGCTTTTATTAGGAGAAAATAATGGAGTATTATGAGGGAAAAAACAAGTCAACTACACCTAGTCTTACTTTCCCTTTTGCCATAAATCTCAATAAAGAAGGAAACTTAGCAGAAAAAGTAGATATGCACTAGGGAGGATCTGGAATAAAGTAGATATACTAAATATGGATTCCAAGAGGTTTCCCAAGTGCTCCATGACTCAGTTTTAGCAAGTTTGACTTCTATGGCATGTGGAAGACAACTTGCATAGAGTGGAATATTCGAAACTAGGAAAATAAGAAAAAAATGGATTAATTAATGTCTAAGGTAGGTAAATATGGGTTCTATGTGAGGTTAATTGTGTGCCTAGATCCTTAGCCTATTTATGAAATTCCTTATGCCATCAAGGCTTTAGAATTTCTACATGGTATATAGAGCTAAGGTACTCAAAGTTTAAGTTCTACATGGTATCAGAGTTGAGGATATCAAAGCTCTACATGATATCAGATATTTGAGAGTTCATTAATTAATCCTCCTTTTTTAGATTTGCAGGTTTATTTTGCAGATTCAACTTCAAATGGATTCAAGAGTATCAGTTCCTCTTCTTTCTCCATTTAGAAGATATCCAGAGTGTAAATTGAAGATGATTTCATATCTAAAGAGACAAGGTCTCTATGAGATATCTATTCGAGCTGGTGAAGAGTCTTATGAAGAGTCAAGTGACTTATTGAATGACTATGATAGATAAATTGGAGCTATTTGTCTAGCTATCTCTCCATGCATGAGCTACCTTATTGATTCTATTGAAAACCCAAAGGATCTCCGGACAACATTGGATAGAGTTTTGGGAAATAACAATGAGGATCCTTCTAGCTATGTCGAGAGTGCTTCTAGATCGTCAATGATTTCTCTCTCTCAATATGTCTCAACCTCTACAGTCTCTGACGAAGTTGATCATGAAGAAGAAGTTTGTCATACAGTTCTTGTTGTTACTACTCTCTTTGATTCGAATGCTTCCTCTTTCAATCAAGAAGAAAATATTGAAGAGGCATCTTTTTCTATGTCTCTTGAAGTAGAAGATCTTGATTCATCTTGTTATGATGTTGTTGATGAAAAAGAAGTGACTAATGGAGCTGCTATTGCTATTGATGATTCACTCACACATTCAGTGTTCTCTATGTCTTCTATCATGGATTCTGAGATTCATATGCTAGACCTCTCGCACTTTGTGCCTGCCTCTCTTCTTGATTGCGCACAACCCAGTGGCTTCCAGGATGTTTGCTTAGCCAAATCAAGTCCTTCTAGTGTTTTTCCACTTACCATACTTTATCCCATGTGATTTTGCAGCTCCTCCTTTGTTCTTGGCACTCATTCTCAGACCATCCTTGAAGATTTTGAACATCATTATCTTTCCTCCTCTCATACTTCTACCATAGAGTATTCTTTACCAGCATATTACCATGAGTCTACTCTTATGCTCATTTGTGTTCTCTTGGATTGTTTGGAAGATATATCAAACCATGGAGCCCATGAATTCTCACTCTTTGATCCTATGCCATCTCTATGTTCCTACAAGATCACTTCCACACATCCTCTCTATGTAAATGAAGATGGAGACATTATACATTCGCTTGGACAGTTATTTCACCAATCTATAGCTCATTTCATCTCTACTAGTTCAAAGTTCAAGTCATCTCATTATCATGGAGTTGATTACAAGTCTCAGGATCCTTCAGTTTTTCCTTCACATCATTGGATTTCAGTTGTTCTACATGGTCCTAGTTTCCATCCTGCAACTGTCCTTGATCCAGGTGAGCAGATTTATCTTCTTCCCAAGAAGAAGATTCCTCCAGACAACAGCATTTAGTTTGGAGCAGCAAAAACACCAGCAATTCAGCATTTTTGGTATTGCTTTTCATGTCCTTTCTTGAGGGAGGATTTTCCCCTTGAGGTTTTGCCTCTTTCCTCATTTCTTTGGACAAGATAAATTATAAAAGGGTGACCATATATTTATTGTTGGGCCCTATATGCGTATATATTTATGATTAGTTCAGGAATATCATCATAAAGTCAGGCTTAAAGGGGGGTGTTGCAATATAATAAACCCACTCAAAAATAATTAATCATTATTTGATTAATTTCCTACCCAATAGCTTACATAGTTGGCATCCACTTGCACCGTAGAGTCAACACTTTCCATATATATCCTAGGAATGATTTATTTCTGATTCTAGGTTGGTCTTGACCACTTTATGGCAATCCAGAATTGGTAACTGCGCTTTACAACAAATTCTTCTTTATTATGCTTTTTCTGCTTTATCCTGCTTTTCTATGGATAAGGTAAAGTTAGTCAACTAGGAAATTGACAGCTTTTGTTTCCAACCCATCCTCCATTATTTTCTCTCCATATTCTAGGATTAGCAAGTATTTCCTTCACTCATCATAACTCACACATGCTATTGCTAATTCATGAGGTGCTTGATAGATTGGGAAAGTGTTGTAGTCAACTATGGGTTTTATAATAACTAGTAAGATTGCTTTATGAGCTAGCTTGAGTTGTCTTCTAGAAAATAATTTTTCCTTTATAAGGATGTATTACCTATATAATAATATCAATTATCATTTATTGATCATTCATTCATGTGTGTTCATTAATTCTTCTTCTTCTCTCCTTATGCTAATTCTCTATAATTCTATGTGAGGTTAAGTGTGTGCCTAGATCCTTAGCATGTTTATGAAATTCCTTATGCCATCAAGGATTTAGAATTTCTACACATATTAGGGTAGTAATTGCACAATTGAAGCATGACAAAGAAGATATACATGACCTATTAAATCCAGGCACACCACCGAAGCAGGCTGTAGAAAGGAAAAGCACCATTGAGTACTTGGTGACGTAGCTGGAGGAAATGGAACAAGAAGCAAAGGGAGCCACCGACACAACTACACAATTTTGGGGAAGTGTAGTCTAGGATTCGCAGTTGGAGAAACTCACTATGTAGTTGCAGGAAAATGAAGGAAATTTGGCCACATTGAGGACATTGCTCAAAGAGATGCCCCTAGTTGTGCAGATCATAAAGGCGGTAGTGCTAAAGAACTTACAACAGTGAGTTGAAAAGCAAAGGGAGCATCAACAGAGGCACACAACACAATTGGATCAATTCCAAGACATTGGTTCACAGCTCCCAGTAAAGGTAGCTTCAGTGTTACAGTAAGTTCAGGATGGTCGAAGGGATGTCACTCCCAAGATCATTGAGCACCCATTGGAGCGAGAAGTGACATAAATTCAAGATATTAGCGAGAATATCAAGGAATAGGTCAAGGAAATCACCCAACAGTATGAATATTTCAAGGTAAATATTAGTAGTTACACCATTGCCAGCTGACGTGGCTTGATGTTGAGCCACAAGATTGTGTTAGGGGCCTATTACAAGGCAGTTTTGAGGATAGTTAGCTACGCAACATTGTGGATGTTGTGTAAGGTCAAATATTTCGTGCAAAGGTGAAAGTTGGCGTGCAAGGCAGATTGACCACATTTTTTGTATTTTGGTCACATTTTATGTATTTTGGTCACATTTTATGTATTTTGGTCATATTTTGTATATTTGGGCCGCATTAGGTGGATTTTGGTCATCATTTTATATATTTTGGTACAAGTAGTTAGGAAGTTGACTTAAGTGGACCACTAATATAAAGGCACAATCCTGTAAGTAGATATAAGATTGTGAGTGTTGGATATCTTTGGATCTGTTGATAATCTAAAGATTAAACCAGTGTAAGAGATGAATTGAAGAACTATTTTTGGGAGCATGTATTTTGTTGCGAAGACTAATATGACATGATGGAGATTGGACAAAAATATTGTGTCCTTTTACATATTCATGTTTTCCTATTTTTTGTGATCTAAATGTGAATGAATACTAGGTTATGATGTGTATCTATGAATGATGCGATGCTTTTCTATTATGAATGATGATATCTTGATAGATGTGTTTATGCATCGATGCTTATTTTGCAATCTGATTATGTTTATTTTATCCACTGAATGAAAATATGCATATGTTAATCTGAATGATCATATGTGTTAAGTAATGTTGCGTTGATTTGAAAATATATGTGCGATCCTCCTTCATACTGCAGAAACTTGGTTCCGGCAGTCCTCCCTTGAACATCTCGGGTGAGACTTCATCTTCTCTGCAGGTGTTGTTGGATGGAGTAAAACTTGTTTGGGGTTGTGCTCAGGGAGATCACTATTTTTTGGGTGTCTATAGAGTGTGAACCCTTGTCAACTGATCTATGACAACAAGAGGATGGAAACTGGGACCATGTACAACAAATGAGATCCAATGATGTGTAAGCATGACTGAAAGTTTTTAAGAGTTGTAATCAGCTCCAAGATTATATGATGACTTGAAATTCAAACCAATGGAGATGAAATCAGCTCTAGATAGATGAAATAAGTGTCCAAGCGAATGCAAAATATGTCCAACTTCATTTACACTGAGAGGATGTGTGCAAGTGATCATGTAGGAAAAATAAGAAGGCTTAGGATAAGGGAGTGTGAATGCAGAGACTCCATAGATTGACCTATCACATCGGTAGACTCATGAGAATAAAATATATCATCTTCTAGAGAATAAAATGATAAAGAATCCTCTATGGTAGAATTATAGAAGGAGGAAAGAGAGTGATGTTCAAAATCTTCAAGGAGGCTCTGAGAATGAGTGCCAAGAACAAAGGAAGAGTTGCAAAAGCACATGGGATCAAGTATGGTGAGGGGTATGAAAACAATAGGATTTCATCTAGCTAAGGAAGCATCCAATAATACACTTCATTGTGCATCATCAATGAGAGAGGTAAGCACAACGTGTGAAAAGTCTGGCATATGGATCTCATAATCCATGATAGAAGACATAGAGAATGCTAAATGTGTGAAAGAATCATCAACAATGAAAATTGAATATCCATTATTCACTTATCATTCATTATTAAAATCATAAGAAGATTAATCAAAATATTCAACTTCAAGAGATACATTATACGATGGTTTTTCCATATTTCCTTCTTGATAGAAAGAGGAAGCATTTGAATCAAATATAATGGTAGAAACAGGAACTGTATGAGATACTTCTTCATCGAAGACTATAGAGGATGAGATATATTGAAAAAGAGAATTCACCTAGGTTCTATAGAATCTCTCCAAATTTCTAGAATGGTCATTATTGTGCTTTCCAAAATATCTATCCAATTTTGTCTAGATATCCCTTGGGTAGTCAGCATAATCAACAAGGTAGCACATTATTGGAGAAATAGCGAGACCCATAGCTCCAAAATATATATAAAGGTCATTCATCTAGACATTTATCTCTTCATAAGACTCTTTACCAGCTCCAATAGAAACATCCTAGAGATATTGTCTCTTTAGAAATGAAATTATATGCAATTTCCACTCTGAATATTTTGTGAATGGAGTAAGAAGAGGAATTGATACTCTTGAATCCATTTTAAGTTGTACCTACAAAATAAACCTAAAAATATGAAAAGTAGGATTAATTCATGAGATATAAAATCTATGATGTCATGTAGAGCTTTGATATTCTATTCTCTAATGCCATGTCAGAATTCTAAATCCTTGATGGCAGCAAGAATTCTATAAATAAGCTAACGATCTAGGAACACAATTAACCTCACAGATAATTTCGGAGAAGAGAAGAAGAAGAATATTGAACACACATTAGGAATGATCAATGACTAATGATTGATATTATTACATGGGTAATACATCCTTATAAAGGAAAATAGACTTGTTATGAGACAACTCATGCTATTTCATAAAGAAGGCTTACTAAATATGATAAACCCACATAGGTGACTAAAGCAGATCCCTAATTACACCAAAATATAATGAATTAGCTAAGGCATGAGTGAGTGATGATGTGTAAAGGAAAATATTGCTAATCAAGAAAAATGGAGAGAAAATCATCGAGGATAAGTTGGCCACAAAACATAGTTGTTTCCTAGTTGACTAGATTTAACTTATCCACTAAAATGAAATAATAAAGTAGTCTAAGGGAAGAATCTACAGGAAGGCACAGTTACAAATTCTGGAAGTCAATAAAGTTGGAAGGATCTAAGCAGAACCAAGATAAAGGCACTCCTAGGATATATATGTAAAGTATTGACCAAGTGTTACAAGTGGATGCCAACTATCTAGTCTAGTGGGTAGGAAATTAATCAAATGATGATTAAATATTTTATCCTAAGTATGAAGTGGGTTTACTATATCCCAACAAATGTCAATTTGTGATTTTTCTTGTCTCTTGTTATTCTCACACCAAGGATTTTCTTTGCAACACCCAAATCCTTCATTGAAAATGATTTAGCTAGTTTCATTTTTTAGCACAGTTATATCCTGCATGTTAAACCCTAAAACAAGCATGTCATCCACATATAATAACAAGATAATATATCTTCCATTATCTAGCCTCTTGAAATAAACACGATAGTCAAAATGACATCTACTATAACACTATTATCTCATAAAACTTATAAAATTTTAAATACCATTGCCTTGGAGCTTTCTTTAGGAGATAGAAGCTTTTCTTCAACCTACAAACCAAATTCGCCTTCCCTTTGATCTCATACCCCTTTGGCTACTGTATATAAATATTTTCCTCCAAATCCCAGAGGCGAAAGGTTTTTTTTACATGTAATTGTTCAATATGAAAACATTCTACCACCACTAGACTTAAAATAGTTCTAATTGAAGTCATTTTAACAACAGGAGAAATATTTCATCAAAATCTATACCTTTCTTTCATGCAAACCCCTTTACCACAAGTATATCCTTATACCTCTTCTTGCATCCTTCTTCTTCCTTCAACCTATAAACCCTTTTATTCTGCAATTTTATTTTACCTATAGTCAACTCATGTAAACCCCAAGTATGGTTTCTTACCAATGACTCCATCTCCTCATTCATGTCTTGCTCCCACTTCTTTTTAGTTTCCACCTGCATTGTTTTGTCAAAACATTCTGGTTCACTAGAATTAGTCATCAATAAATAATATAGGGAAGGAGAGAATCGTTCAGGGGGGTTACTTAACCTCGTATTTATTCTTACATTTTAAGAATTTTCAAGTAACTACTACTGCTCTTGATTTTTGGGTACCTTTGTAACTTCATTTTCTTTGATTTCATCAAGCACTATGTACTCTGTGTTTTCCTTTTCCTCTTCCTTTCTGTTGGGTACTATGGGAAAACCTAGGTTTACTTATAATGTACCAACAACACCCCTAACTCACTGGCCCTTTCAGAAACAGACCATAGAGTGGCCTGAAGCCTCACCCGAAGTGATCTTAGATGGGTTGGCTAAAGACTCAAGTGTCCTTAACTAGGTTCTGTAGCATCCTAGTGTCTCGTGGCTCCTCTTAACCAGTGAGATATTTCTATGAGTCGCAGTTCTCCCTTCGTCGTGGACTCTGACAGGGGGAGGAATCCTATTACATCGCAAGGACTAGGACGATGCACAAACTCTCCCTTCTGCAGTCCTCACTATCTGCGATATCTCGCACCCCAGCTCCTCTATCGGTGTGATACCACCTTTTGTCAATGCGATATCTCCTATAGTACGGTCAATGCGACTCTCAAGGTCCAAAGGGTTTCTCACTGGGAGGAATAACTGGGCTAACCTCCAACAGGGTGTTAAACAACCTTACACGAACTTCACAATTCAACACACTCACATCGCTATACTTACTTACTGAATAAGTATACTGGAACGCTTAATAGAGTGACTATTACTGTCTGAAACTAGCACTGATAAACTCATAGCAGACACTTGATACATTTAAACTCACCTTTAACTTTCTATAATTCTATAACTAAATGAGAACATACAAACATTTACTAACTGATATACGGCATTCATGTAACAGATAACAGATGGCAACAAAGTAAAGCACAATCACATGAAATAATCATATAACACACTGATTTTACGTGGTTCACTTCCACGGTAGAAGCTACATCCACGGGAACTGGTTTATATATTATAACTTGGGAGAGTAAACATAGTTCCGCTGCAACCTCATATGCAGCTGATATCTTCTGGGTAACTCCGCGCACACCGCCTAGATCCCTTCTCTCTTATATCTCTTCTCTTCTTATATTGCTTCTCTTACAATATACTCTCCCTCTCTCTCTCTCTCTCAATCCCTACAGATTGTTACATACATACTCTAGGAGTCAGCTACTGGTTACAGTAAGATACTACTGAATGAATAATAGAACCAGAGCTTGGCTCTTCTATGATACAAAAGATCTATGAGCTAACAGGTTGTCCGACTAGCTGAATAGCTAATTAGCTAACCTTTTACAATACAAAATACATCCCTTTATAGGCGGCCCAAAGGTCTCGCCATTACAACACTGTGGACCTCTCCCAACAGTAACCCAAAACCCTAACTATGACAGTCGGTCTATCTGTACTCGAACTGCCACTTTTCATCACACCACAGCTTCCTGCAGTCTTCCACGCTTCCCAGCACTGACCGTGGGTACTGGCACCGCTTCCTTTTCTGTCCTTCGTCTTCAATACCTCGGCCTCGTTGCTCCTTTTCCTTTATGAGGGTAGCTGAGCCCTCCTGTCTTCGTCGCTTCCTTAACTGTAGTGGTTGAGCTTTCTCCTCTCGACCGCTTAGGTACTATTACCTTTGACTTACTCATTCCTAAATATCAGCTTTTCCTATAGATATGGGTCCCTACTCCAACAGTCCCCTAACACTTACTTGTGGCTCGCCCCTGAGCCACTAACAACTGGTTTCTCTTGCTGTAGCTTTTCCTTGGCTTCCTGTGAAGTCCTTGTAAATCTTTGTCGAAGTCCTGCGACTTCTTTCTCCATAGCTTCGACACACTCTTGTGCCGTTTCAAGCATAGCTTGACTGATGCTTGAATCTTCTGTAACTTTAGTGTCACTTCTGCTTGTAGTGAACTCCTTGACCTTCTTCTCAATCGTATCGAATAGCTCTACGATTTGTTCCTGATAGGGTTGAAGCAGGTTATTGAATCGTATCTCTCTTGCTCACAACCGCTGCGCTTCCTGTTGCAAGCAGTTTATCTCTGTTGTTTTCTTCATCTTTGCAAGATCTCCTAAGCTCTTGACTTCTTCCTTCATTGTTGTTGTGGACTTCTCTATGTTCTGGATGCTCTTCTACAATTCCAGTTTTTCTGGGGGCTCTTCTAGCTCCGACCACGTCTTTGTCACCTCATCTAGTAGTGACTATGCATCATCTATGCGGCTCTTCATCTATGTAACCGTGAGTCTAAAGGCTTCTGCCCTTGCTTCCTCATCTGCCTAGTGCTCAAGCCTCAAGCTCAGCAATCTGTGCTTTGTATTCTTCTTCCATTTTAGTCACTGTCTCTTCCAGAGCCTTTGCTCTGTCTACAACTCTTCTTACCTTCTATATGAGAGGCATCGCAGTTTCAATGTTACACTGGGGTAACTCCAATGCGATGCTCTGCAGGGCATGACTGAGGTCCTATTCTCTTTCTTCATATGTTCTTAACTCCTCTGCCTTTTTCTAAACACTTGCGGTGAGTTATGCATTCTTTTGTCTCAGCTGGGTGTTTTGTTTATAAGTCGCAAGCTCCCTATCCCTGAGCTCTGTGCTTAGCTGCTGCTAGATCATTTGTAATTGATCAATTCGGAACTCTACGAGGTTAACCTTGACAGGTTGTCTAATCTGTATCTGCACATCCATCATCGATGTAGGGAATCAGATGCTCCCTGGTGGTATCAACACTGTATTGATGCGATCTTTGGCCAATATTTCCTCACGGGAAATTGATTTTGTTGAAATTTCTCCTGGTGTCGCCTTTACTGGCAGAATCTGTATCATGGTAGTCTTCTCAGTGATTTCTTTTAACTCCAGAAGCTGCTTATCTATCGCACTCTGTAGCTTGTTTTGCGATGTCTGGATCGCCTGAAATGTATCACTCATTTCCTCCTTGAGTCTTGATGTGATTTGCTCATAGTCATCGTCAGTTAGTGCGGTCTCTAAGGCTGGATTTGTGGCCTTGTATTTTTTCCTCTTATGTGCCTCTGGTGTCTCTTCTTCTCACTTCTTCGTCCTCTGTGCCTCTGGTTGCACTTCTTGTGGATATTTCCTCTTGGAACCCACTTTCTCTTTTCCTTTATCTATTTGGGCTAGGGGTGGGGTATCTGTGGGTTCCTTTGCTGCTGCGGCATCTTCTAATGCCTTTTTCCACTCTTCACCAAAATCTTTGATGACATCTTCTACATCCTGCACTGTCATCCTGAACCAACCATTAGCCCAATTATCCATTCTACACCTTTTTCGCCTTAGGAAGATTCTATGGTTGTCTATCATGAAATCAAGCTGATTGTCATATATGTCCACAAACTCCGTGCTGATCTGTTGTGTCTCCTAGATGGTTCTCTTCAATAGGTTATAGTATTCATAGAATACTATTGCATTGATCTTTTTATTAGCTGGGCTGTTGTTGTCCCATAAGTTTGCATAGCGCGCGCCTCTAGAGTCGCCGCTTTGTATCTGTAGGAACTGAGTATGGGGCGGCTCCTTCCACCCGACGAATGCACACAGTATAAGAAACCATGAGAAATGGAAGGGGTGGTTTGCCTCATCTTGTGCTTTTAAACAATCCTGGGTAAAAATATTTAATAAAAATAAAGACCAATTAAACTGTTCACCTTCTGCAACCTGTATGGCAAGGTGAATTACTAATCCTGTGACTTCTTTTGGGTGAACCTTGGTTAGCAGTATGCTTGCAAGCAGACTGGCTATAAATCTGAGTGTATCGTCTGCTATTTCTACGAGGTCATAAGCCCGACCTCCTCTCTATAGCTTATACTTGGTAACTAGGGACGCTGGTAGCTTGGAATCCTTGCCCTTACTTGATATATGTGTCTGTGGGTCCTTACCAGTCTTGGACAGCCCAGTGATGCGGTGTATCAGGTCGACATTCAAATCAACCCAGTTACCCAACCAGAGGTAACCCCCATGTACACGTTACAGTAGTACATGCACCACAGCATTAACCTCTGCACCTCGTCCAAAATGTGGTATTCTCAACAAATTGAGCAAACCTGACCGCTCAAGAATTTGGATATGTTCCATAGGAACAAACTCGTCTGTATTGGTCCTCGGGTTCCTCTAAACTGAAAGATACCGGTCCGGTCGAAACTAAGGATATGTCTTACTATCTCCAAGGTTATAGTCTATAAATTTGAGAACAGGGACATATCCTAACAGGTCTCCATCTTACTTTATAGGAGGGTCAATGGCCGATAGTGGAATAAGAAACTTAGCACCCTTGGGAATGGTTACCTCTGGTGCGTCCTTGACTCTCGGCACAATGTATTCTGCTGCCATGTGACCTTCCTCTTCCTGCTCTGTACCGGAGACTTCTACTATCTGAGCTTGACTCCTCATCCTTAGTGGTTGTCTGACCTGTGATGTACCTAATTTCACAACCTTGGGAGGTGTTGTCATAGCAGACTGGAGGCCACCACTCTGGAATCATCTCACAATGTCTTCTAAAGGTTCTTCCTTAGATAGAACCCACTCGGTGCAATACTATGGACGGGAAATGGCTGCGAAATTGGGGAAAAATAGCACTCTGTAACTGGGGTATCTCTGCACAAGGAAAAATCTGCAACTTGCTCTATAGCTCTCTGAAATTGCCAAAGTAACCCTTCCGTATGGATGATGTTTATATTTATAATAAAGGTGATACTCTATGACTCAACGGTCCTGTAGACTAGACCCATCGGAAGTATTAATTGCATGGACAAGACAACACCCGTAGTTTTGATCCTCATTAATTGCTGAAATCCGATCAAATTTCCCTCGAAACGTGTGTGAAGGCGGCCATCTCATCGAAGATTTTACCAAATCTGAAAAAATCATTATACTATTGCCAAATCTATGGCAACGGATACCTGTCATATCCAGATTAACTGCTTGTCAGAGGGCGAAGTGACTAGCCCTTTGTTCTTTTTCAATATTGGCTACGTGGCATGGGGAAACATCGCCTTGCTACGATGCCTCATCGCAGCACTTGTGCAAACAACTTACTCCAATATATATATATATATATATATTCCTCGCAAACATCCTATGACTTGCGCAAAATGAACCGTCCTCATGCGATTCCTTGTACTTAGAATATCTGCCGATGTAGACTAATTCCCGGTGTGATGCCTCCTTTCAACTACACTGGGCATCTACACTTTCATACACTGTCTGAGTTAGGCCTGAGAGGTGGGGTGGCTATCACTATAGAGCTTCATCCTACTGCCATTAATCAACGTGGGAAGAAGCTCCCCGTTCAGTTTGCTGAGCTGAACGGCACCTCCTTCTGTAACTTGTTGAATCTGATATGGCCCCAACCAATGCGTCTTGAACTTTCCTGGACACTTAATAAACTTACTGTCATAAAGGAGCAATAGGTCTGCTGTTTGAAAAGTATTACTCTTAATGTGCCTGTCATGCCAAGATTTTTCTCGTGCCTTCTGCACTTTCTGATGGAATCCTATGATGAATCTGTCTTCCTCTAAGGCAAGCAGCTGCGCTAGTCTTTCATTCATCGTGTCTGTATCAGCCATCCCAGTGATTTGAGAAACTCTTAAACTGGGAATAATATATTCCATAGGCATAACAGCCTCTTGTCCATACACCAAGCTGAAAGGTGTGTGCCCTGTAAGTTTCTTGCATGTAGTCCTATAAGCCCATAATACAACGTTAACCCTAAGGTCCCAATCATTTCTTTGGCTGTTATAGACCTTAGTAAGAGCATTTTCTAGAATCTTGTTAAATTCCTCCACCGTACCATTAGCTTGTGGGTGGTAGGGCATGCTCTTATGGTGTTGTATCTAGAATTCCTCTGTCAAGGCTTCAATAGTGTGATTCAAAAAATGTGTGCCTTGGTCGCTCATCAAAATTACTAGACATCCAAATATATTGATGATGCTTTCAAAAATGAACTATGCAGCTGTAGCAGCATCACAATTCCTTACTGCTTTCACCTCTACCCATTTGGTGAGGTATTCTCTTCCTGTGATGATGTATCTCGCACCTGTTCATTTTCCTGGTGGGTTGATAGGACCCACAAAATCTATAGCCCATTTGTCAAATGCACGCAGTGTGATCTGTGGTCACAGTGGCATTTCATCTCTTCATGAAGGTTTTCCTACCCTCTGGCAGATATCATAGCATATGCAAAACTCCTTAGTATCTTTGTGTAAAGTAGGCCACCATAATCCTACAGCTAAGATTTTCTAAGCAGTCGGATTTCCTGCGAAATGACCTCCTGCAGCACCTGAGTGTGCTTCTCTGATAATGGCCTTTTTCTCATGCGGCATAATGCATCTGCGTAGGACTTCATCTAGACCTAACTTGTATAACTGCCCTGCGATCAATGTGAATTTTGTTGCTTTAACAACTAGCTGTTTCATTTGATGCTTAGTAAACTCAACAGGTTCCCATCCTGTGGTGAGAAAGTGAATGATATCAGTGTAGTACTCATCTGTGATCTGAATAGAAAACAATTGCGCATCTAGCAAATTGTCCTCTAGGTTACTTGGTTCTTCTCCTGAGTCTATCCGCGACAGTTGATCAGGTCTAGCATTTAATCTTCCTAGTTTTACAATGATTTCAAAATCATACTCCTGAAACAGGAGTAACCATCTATAGATTCTTCCCCCTAACACTGGCTTATTGACCAAGTACTTTAAAGTGGAATGGTCAGTAAATATCTTGAATGAGGCACCCAACAGGTAGTGCCTAAACTTCTATAGAGCATACACCATAGCTAAACCTTCTCTCTCTGTAGTGGTGTAGTTCTTTTCTGCAGTGGATAGCTTTCTGCTTGAGTATGCGATAGGGTGATCGATACCCCCTTCTCCTAGCTGGGTTAAGACGATTCCCAGTGCGATGCCAGATGCATCCACATGTACATGAAATGGCTTGGTCTAGTCTGGAAATACTAAGATGGGTGCTGTAACCATCTTCTCTTTAAGAGTGTCTAGACTTTTCTGGCATTCCTCATTCCATAGGAATTTGGCGTCTTTCTTTAACAGCTTTTCCATCGGTGCTGTGATCTTTGTGTAACCCTTAATGAATTTTCTATAGTACTCGGTGTGACCAAGTACTATCCTTAATTCCTTGACTGAGTTGGGTGCTAGAAGATTTACAATGATGCCAATCTTTGTAGGATCTACCTGTTGCCGCCTTTTCACACACCTGGATCACGTGGCAGAAATCTTCAAGCCACTCGGTGTGTCCTTGGGGGCAAGTCTTGAGTCAAGGCTGTCACCTTGTTCTTGACTCCTCCATTTAGGCTCAACTCCTAACGGAGCTAAGGGGGGTAGACCCTATTAAGTTACTAAGAATGATTTCTTAGTGTGGTGATGTTAAACTGAATCAGTTACTTAGGAGTTTGAATATTTTAACTATAAACAATTGAAGATGACAAGATACGAAAATAACACACGAAAGCACAAAGCTGATAAACAATATATATATATGAAGCAAAAATGACCAATTCCTTAATAATGGAGTCAAATCAAAGAGATCAATGTGCTTGCATGTGCTTGGAGTGAATGTTTTGTGATTGCATCTTGGTATGTTTTAAGTTAAAATTGAGGTATGGATTGATTAAATTAGGCTAAAAGGGGGACTCCAGATATACCCGAGAGTACTTGGAGTATGTCCAAAACAAAACCTATACGGCTACCCGCAAGGAATATGTGGGCTGAAATGGAGTATCTGGGGCTATGTTCGTAACGCACCCGTTAGGGTGTGACAGAGATCGGCGCCCCGAGGTCACTTTTCAGTAGATTCCCACTTCCTTTGGGTATTTTGCCACTGTAAAGGTTTGATCGAGGTGTTGGATTTTCACCTGATGGTTTGTTAATTGGGGAGGGTGAGTCCTAATTATGCTAGTCACCCAAGTGCTTTTGATACAGCTTGAATGATCGGATGAACCGCAGCCAAGTGCAGAGCATACACACTGGAGTCTTGTAAATTTTAATAAGTTTTTAAGAGATGTGTTCTTGTTTAAAAGAAAAGCCTCCAAGAACCTATTTCGATCCAAGTGGATCTCAATCGGGGAATCGAGGAGGGGTTAATTTTAAATCTGCTGATAAACAAATGATATAAAAAATAAAACAACTATACAAATATGGTTTTCTGATTAATCCTACCACGAATCTCTTTCCCCTTTCGAGTCACTCGGGAAATCATGGGGTAAGTATTATGATTACTTTTGAAAGTAAGATATGGAATATGGAATTAACAACAAGATCAAATATACTACCCTGCAAATCATATCAATACTAGTAAAATGAAATAAGCAAAGAACGACGAAAATGGCACCGACGCGAATCCCCCCAGGGGGGATGGGGAATGGGCTCGAAAGAGCCCATTCAAAGGATGATTTTATTACAGAGGTTACAATATCAAAGCACTGATAAAACAGAGATTTATTGGTCCTTATATAGGCTGAAACCAAGATATTACAGTTTATACAAAAAATTTACAAATTATGTGACAAAAGAGAGACCCCTGGGGGGATTTGAGCGCTCCAAAAGCCACTTTGGACAGCAGTTTCCTTTCTTCTCTGTCAGACCTGCTAAATGAAATTGAGCGAGTTAGAATAAAAAATTCCCAAAATCACTTTAAGAGTACCTTTGGGTCAGCCTACTTTATCTCAAAAAATAATGAAATTAAACTAGCTAAAACGGTGAACAGGGAACCAAGGAAAGAAAGCTTTCCTTGGGATCTTGGCTTGCTGTTTGTGCAGCCAATTAAAAGCACTGATATTGCAGAATATTGAAATTATCGAACAGAAAAAGAAACTACCTTAACAGCAAGCTATGAATTTTCACTAAATTACTTGCGAAACTAAGGTACTTTTTTAGCTAGATCTCTTGAATTTGAACTTTATGAGCAAAACAGAACTAAGATATAGAATAAAGGATGGATATTACTGATCATATATATGTGTGTCATTCCTAATGAGATATATCAGATTAATAAGAAGCCCTTAAAGTAACCAGTTTGAGGAAAGTTTAATAGTTTTTAAAGGAGGAAGAGAGAGAAAGAGTGTTTGAAGCCTGGGAATGTTGGACTTTGGATTCTGCTTTGGTGCAACATTGAGGGGCTATGTCATTCATAAGATACTGAATATGAGGAATATTCAAACCAGCTCAACCTATTCTACCAGCGAGATCACCTGCAACTAAAAATCCTTTCACAAACAGATGGTTAAAACATAGGTGCTGCCGAAAGAGATGATTGGAAAGCATGCAATTAAACTTAAAATACATACAAATCCAATAGATATGGAACAAGCAGCAGTAAGAGCATAAATCAAACTAGAATAAACTCTTATCCTAACAGGAGGGAGCTCTCTCCTTCAAGGCCAACAATTAACCAGCAAAGCAATGATAAACAAAAGCAGATTATACCTCATAAGAATTTGACAATCAACATCCACACATGAAGAGAATTACACCATAGATCTTGCCTCCAAAGCTTCTTTATTCCAGAATGAAAAAACAATACAGTACAAGAACAACAGCACCTCAATCCCAGTTCTAACTAGCTTGGAAGAGGAGGTTGTGCCTGGATATATACAATTTGCAGGCCATCTAGCCCGGGGGGGCGCAATTCCTCATGGAATCAAGTGAAATCAACTGATGGAGAGTTCATCAATGCACAACTGAAGCTAGACTAAGCATACTTGTCAACCGGAGGCCATATCTGGCTGACACATCAACCCATACACTGACACATCGGCCCACAGAACATCCAGGAGAGACAAAACATGTTGAGGAGAGAGAGAGGGCACAATTCCCCATGAAGACCACTATCAGTTCTGGATCTGATTTGATCCCCTCCTTTGGTCAAGGATTTGTCAGATCCAGTCAATCTGCTCCAGATCTGATTTATTTTAGTCAAATCGGTTGAGAATCCATTGATTTATTGATTCTGGATTTGCTCCATTATTCATCAATTTATTAATTGAAATAATCAATAATTGATTTTTGGGGATTTCAGACCTGAGTGATGGAAGATCACACAAAACTTAGGAAAGAGTGGGTCCATGGGTTTACATGGTGCTCTTAGCTTGAAAATGAGCACCTACATGACTGAAACTGATTATTTCGCCCACTTTTATTACAGACTCAATTTTTCCAATTAAACTATTAAAAAATAGCCTAAGTTTTTGGAAAAATTAAAATTTAATAAAAAACACTGAAAAAACTAAAAAAATGAAAATTTGAAAAACAACTAGGGGCACTTAGACATGTTCATATGACTCAAAAATGATGTCTAGCATGCTTACACATTGACATATAGACTCTAATAACCTCAATAGGCACAAATGCCAAGCCGACCACCCCAACTTTGGAGGTATGGAGTGAAAAACTCATAAATTATCAATCGTTTATTCAACAACCAATAATAACCAAGGGAAAAAACACCCTGGGCTGATCGGATTGACAAATGAAGTCTAAGAGATCGAGTCTTTTACAGACACTATCATGCTAGAACATTTATTACAATTCCCCCATGGGGTATGAACATGTGATATGATACAATAAAGCTTCCCGGAAGCAAGACTGAAGGTTCTTTGAAGTCCGAACAAGTTATCTTTGTCCGGTTCACCAGGCTCACTTGATAGAAAACCACTAAGTGCAACATAGGTGGTAACACTACCATCAATCCTTGTCTGCAAACAATGTGACCCAACAAAATACCAAATGGCGCACAAAATATACATTTTTTCAAGTTCAGAGAAACCTGGTACTACCTACATTTCTATAACATCAGTCTTAAATCTCCTATGTGCTTGTCGATTAATCCAAATACAGTCTAGTCATCAAAATAAACCTCTAGGAATTTATGGATGTATTCTTTAAATATAGCAACTACTACTCTTGAAAAGATAGCTGGTGCATTTTTAAGACCAACGGGAATTACCGTATACTAGAATGAGCCCCATTCTGTCGCAAAAGTGGTCTTATATCAATATTTTGGATGGATTATGATCTAGTGATAGCCTGAAAAACCATCAGTGAAGGAGTAGACCTCTTGTCCTCCCACATTGTCTAACACTTCATCAGTAAACGATGTTTGGAACGGGTCATGAAGTGATGCATCGTTGAGTTTACGCAGATCGACACAAATTCTGATTTCTCCTTTGGTTTTCTTTTCTTGCACGACCATGGGACTAACCCATTCACTTTCTTCTATGGGCTCAATTATTCCTGCTGCTAGCATCTTATCAATCTCATCCTTAACTTTTTCTTTATACCGTGGATTTAATCTGTATGGACGCTATTTGACTAGCCTAGCATCCTCTTTCAATGGTATCCTCATTACTCCCAGATCTCCTACTATTCCCTTCGTTTCTGTGAAATTAATGGGGAATAAGTCCTGATAGTCGTGTAACAAATCTGCAATGTGTGCTACCGTTTCATCATCCCAATAGTCTCCAATAGAGGCAAACTTTGGTTATGTGTCTGTGCCAATATTGATATTTTTAATCTTGATGGGGTCTGTGATACCTGGAATCTGTAGCTTCGATCCATTAACATCGTGAGTCCCTTCTGACTTCAAAATGTTGATGCTGCGAGGATCCTCATCCTCATCCTCTAGTTCTGCTGTGAAGTTATAACACTCGAGCGCATATTCTAACTGGATGGCCCACTCGGGTTGAGTATGTACTGATAGGGTACAGTCCTCAAATATATTAGTCTTTATGATGTCTAGAGCTTGATCGATACTTGGATACTCAGATTCAAAAGCGAAAGTGAGTTCAAAGCTATCTGTCATAAGTGGCCATGTAATGGTTCCTCTGCGCAACTTAGTCTCAGTGTACCAGTTCTTTAGAATTTGTTCTAAAGTGTGAATGAACAGGTGAACCCATTCATCCTATGGAATGTCCAACCAATTCTGTTCACACATTTTAATATGTGACCTGGGGTCACTTTCTCCTATGTACCTCTGTTGTAGATACTCCTTGTCATTAGAAAACCTGATTGTCATCAATCTATTGAAGTCATCCCATGATGCGATATGTTCTCTATGTGCATGCCACCATCTTGCACGTGTGGCTCTTACTGCAAGGTCAATGACTGACATCCTCTGTTCCTAAGGAATTTCCTGTTTAAACTGCTCTAAAAAGTCGTTGACGTCTGCTAAGCCATCAAACGATGGAGTATGCTTAATCTCTGCGCCAATCCATCACAGTGACTTAGTCAAAAA
The DNA here is from genome assembly GCA_001517045.1 of Pseudotsuga menziesii. Classification (NCBI taxonomy): domain Eukaryota; kingdom Viridiplantae; phylum Streptophyta; class Pinopsida; order Pinales; family Pinaceae; genus Pseudotsuga; species Pseudotsuga menziesii. The sequence goes on along the minus strand of LPNX010984301.1, from coordinate 315,552 downwards.
CGCACATCTGCGAGCTGAGACTTCGTAAAGTCTGTTCTACTAGTTCTCTAGGCCAACATCCAAGTCTGATGCGCATGAGCTGTCGCATGGCCAACTAATGTTCCCTTCTGCAGTTGGATTGATGTAGTCACTCTGATTGGCCATCATCTGATAGAGGCTCTCCATATTATGTGCCTCATCCTCTGCTCGGATAGGTTCAATATATCTGGGACCCTGAAAAGGATCCAATCGTGTGATGACCTGAATCTGATTGTCCTTGAAGGTTATTTGTCTCTTCTTTAAATCGATAACAACCATGTTACCGATTTCCCAATCAATACCTAGTAGCGCTAGTTACGGTCTACCATCGCCAATGATTTCTATAACTTCAAAGTCCCCAAAGCTGCGAACTCTGTCAATGTCAACTGGCACCTGCGGTAATCGACCCAGTGGCGATACCTGCTACTGATTGGCTAGTCTCAAATGGATAGGTGATCTGGATAACTTAGGGCTACCCATCTGTTCCCATGTCTACTTAGTCAGAACATTTACCTCTAATCCTAAATATAGGATTACCTCATCCATTTCAAATTCTCCAACTTGTGCTGTGAGTCGCATCTCTCTTCCTATTCTTGTATATCCCATAATATTATGAACAGCATGCTACGCACTACTCATGGAAGAATATGGATAACACTAATCTATGATAGCTTTCTCTCTTCCTATTCTCTAATAGCTTTCTCATTTCTCACGAGTTTTAAGCAACTCCACAGGAAGGATTGTATACTTCCTGTCGACTGATCCTCATTGCACATTCCCGATGTGATAGCCTGCGATATCTGCACAGGGCTAGCACCACATGGTGTTTGTTACGGTACTCCCCTAGACAGTTGTACCTATGATCCTAATTGCGTAGGGTCATTAAAGAAAGTTTCCTAAAATGTCTCTTTATTCTTCTGTAGGTCGAGTGGTGTTGATTTAGTATTGGCTTTGCGCACCCACTCTGGACCTGTGTTCTTTTCAGTATCCGATGATGTCCCACTGGTGGAAGTACCATTGCAAGTCACAACATTGACTCTTAGTTCTAGTTCCTTCTGCTCAGTAGCAATAAGCTGAATGTTCTGGTGTACTGCTGGCTTAGGTTCCCTGATCTTGGCTATCAAGGTAGGACATTGTTCTATAGCATGATCGTAATATTTGCAATAGTTACATGTGGTAGTAGGGCTCTGGGAATCCCTAGCATAATTTCCTACAACTCCGCAGTTGTAAAAAGTGATCGGTCCATGACCACGGCCAAAGCCTCCTCCACGACCTCGTCCTATGAATCCTCCTCCTCGGCCAACATGAGCTGGTTCATGCTGTGGTCCTGCTGTTGGAGCTGGTGTCTCTGATTGGACTCTGTATAACTCATGTTTTCTCTCGACCATGAGATCATAAGCTCTACAATTATGTTCATCATGTCCTACGGACTTACATAAGTTATAGTACAAGTTCTTAGCTGTCTGTACATACTTCTGAAGTAAAGGGCATTGCTGAGGTGAATGTCCTTTTGTTTTGCATAGTTCACACTATGGCCCTTGCGTCTATGCTAAGGGGTTAGGAGCCCTGCTTGCTATATATTCAACAAATACTGGACAGTTATCTTTAGTGTGGCCTTGTGCTTTACACTTTATACACCATATTTCTTATGAAATCTCTTTTCCTTTCTTAATCTCATGCATCTCTAAGGTGAGATTATCTAACTGGTTCTGTAGGTTTATCATACCTGTACTGGTCTCAGCTAGAGGTGATGCCTCTAGTTTTTTTGCCATCTCCAACGCATCATCCTGCGTCTGGATTTTCTGCTGCATCAGTGGCAGTCTGATGTGGGGGAGCAGTGCTACAATAAACCATTCCTTGTGCTGCTTCGACACAAACTCAAAGCTAAGTTGGTCTATAAGGGCTTTGAATTTCTGATCAAAGTCCGATACTGACTCTGTAGGTGAATGTTTAATGTCTTTGAGCTCTGTAATGCACTGTGACTTAGACTTAGATTTCTTAAATTCTTTGATCATGGCGGTCCTGACCTGTACGAGTGTTCTAGGTATCGCTGAGGTATACTTCATATACCATGTTAAGGCTCATTCCCTAAGTGTGGTGACCAACTGTACAATTTTAATATTATCATCTTGGAGCCCTTTAATGGTCCACATGGATTCACATAGAAACCAATGCTGCTTTGGGTCTTCTACCCCTGTACCCTTAAAGGTACGTAGCTTCATATCATCCCCCATTCTAGTTCTACGTGGTGGATGTTTATTTGCTGTGTTACTACCACTCGGTGGTGTAGATATAGGTGATGTAGCGGTAGTATGTACTGTATGTGACCTACTAGATGGAGTTCCTACGGGATTATTCTGAGTCCCGGTTGATTTATGTGGGGTGTAAGGGTGGTAAGGGATACCCCCTTCTGTTCTTTTTGTATTACTGTGACTCTGTTCTCTAGTATTGTCTGAACTATTTTTAAAGACAGAAGATCTGAAATCTACTTTATATTTCTTTCCACTACGTGTACGTCCAAGTTCATCAAAATCACTCTCAAACTCTTAATACATTACACTTACTGAACTTATACATCTGAATATATATCGAGTACTCCTTTTTCATGTAAGAACATCTTAACGGATAAATTTAAAGAGTTCAAGTACTTACCACGATATCCTTTGAAGAAGTACCGCTCGGCTTCGCTGAATCTTTTTCTCTGTTCGACTGCAAACTCTGTGATGAAGCCTTCTAGCACACTCACAAGCCAGAAGTCCAATGCTCATGAAATGGGATTATTGATGCTCCTGACAGTCTGAATCATCTCCAGTGTCTAGACAATGTTCCTTTTCTTCTTGAATATGTGCTGATCAGTCAACTTTGATAATCAGTCGTACAACTCATTTCAATAGGTCACAAAAAAAATCGTATGTATATCAGTGAAGATATGTTTTTGTAACCAGTCCTCTGTACTCAATGTAGGACTCTTGTTTTCTATCACAGCAAATTCTCTTTCTGTAGAACCAACCCACTGGTTGACTTCTTCTTTAGTAGGATGCCAATAGAACATTAGCTCTTTAGTTCGTTCAAAACCAGCAACGGAACCATTTGTTGGATACTATGGGTAGAACCGGGTTTACTTATAATGTACCAACAACACCCCTAACTCACTGGCCCTTTCAGCAACAGACCATAGAGCTGCCTGAAATCTCACCCGAAGTGATCTTAGATGGGTTGGCTAAAGACTCAAGTGTCCTTAACCAGGTTCTGTAGCATCCCGGTGTCTCGCGGCTCCTCTTAACCAGCGAGATCTTTCTGTGAGACGCAGTTCTCCCTCCCTCACAGACTCTGACATGGGGAGGACTCCTATAGCATCATAGCGAATAGGACGATGCACAAACTCTCCCTTCCATGGTCCTCACTATCTGCGATATCTCGCACCCCAGCTCCTCTGTCGGTGCGATACCTCCTTCTGTCAATGTGATATCTCCTATAGTATGGCCCAATGCGACTCTAAGGGTCCAAAGGGTTTCTCACTAGGAGGAATAAATCGGCTAACCTCCAATAGGGTGTTAAACAACCTTACATGAACTTCACAGTTCAACACACTCGCATCGCTATACTTACTTACTGAATAAGTATATTAGAACGCTTAACAGAGTGACTATTACTGTGTGAAACTAGCACTGATAAACTCATAGCAAACACTTGATAAATTTAAACTTGCCTTTAACTTTCTATAATGTTGTAACTGAATGAGAACATACATACATTTACTAATTGATATACGGCATTCATGTAACAGATAACAGATGGCAACTAAGTAAAGCACAATCACATGAAATAATCATATAACACACTGATTTTACGTGGTTCACTTCCAGGGTAGAAGCTACGTCCACGAGAACTGGTTTATATATTATAACTTGGGAGAGTAAACACAGTTCCGCTGCAACCTCATATGTAGCTGAGATCTTCTGGGTAACTCCGCGCACACTGCCTAGAGCCCTTCTCTCTTACATCTCTTCTCTTCTTATATTGCTTCTCTTACAATATACTCTTCCTCTCTCTCTCTCAATCCCTGCGGATTGTTACATACATACTCTAGGAGTTAGCTACTAGTTACAGTAAGATACTACAGACTGAATAATAGAACTAGAGCTCAGCTCTTCTATAATACAAAAGATCTATGAGCTAACAGATTGTCTGACTAGCTGAATAACTAATTAGCTAACCTTTTACAATACAAAATACATCCCTTTATAGGCGGCCCGAAGGTCTCGCCATTACAACACTGTGGGCCTCTCCCAATAGTAACCCAAAACCCTAACTATGACAGTTAGTCTATCTGTATTCAAACTGCCACTTTTCGTCACACCATAGCTTCCTGCAGTCTTCCACGCTTCCCGGCGCTGACCGTGGGTACTGGCGCCGCTTCCTTTTCTGTCCTTCGTCTTCAATACCTTGGCCTCATTGATCCTTTTCCTTTATGAGGGTAGCTGAGCCCTCTTGTCTTCATCGATGCCTTAAGTGCAGTGGTTCAGCTTTCTCCTCTCAGCCGCTCAGGTACTGTTACCTTTGACTTACTCGTTCCAAAACAACAGCTTTTCCTGTAGCTGCGGGACCCTACTCCAACACTCTCACTACAACTGATATTTGTACATAATATTTTCATTGAATACCACATCTCTACTCCTAATCATTTTTATTATCAAAATCCCATAAGTGATAACCAAAATCATCAACCCTATATCCAATAAAGGTGCATTTCTTAGATTTAGCCTCAATATTTTTTATATTTATTTATCAATATGAGCAAATGCTTCACAACCAAAAATTATAAGAAATTAGTAGTTTACCTTTTTACCTATCCATTCCTCCTTTGGAACTCCACCATCTAAAGTGCTTGAAGGCCCTATGTATATTAAGTAAACAACAATATTTACATCATCAACCCAAAACTGTAAGGGAAACCCTACATGCAATGGCATACAACTTGCACGCTCCATGATCGTCCTCATCCTTTCTAACATGCCATCTCCTTGTGGTGTTCCTAGGACTATCTTCTCTCTATGAATCCCATTATAAGAACAATAACTATTAAAATCCTTATTGTAGTATTCACCTCCATTATCATATCTAAGAAACTTCAATCTTTTCCTTTTCTCATTCTCAACCAAAGCTTTCCACATCTTAAAAGTAGCAAACACATCATATTTATTTCTAATGCAATAAACCCAAGTTTTTCTAGTTGTATCATCAATAAAAGTAACATAATAATGAGATCCACCAAGATATTTTACTTGAGTCGGTCCCCATACATATGTATGCACAATCTCTAACTTTTCACTCTTCTTCTGTTTCCCAAACCCAAGAAATATTACTCTCTTCTATTTTCCATAAATACAGTTCTCACATAATTCCAAACCTACCTGCTTCAGATCTGGAAGCAACGTCCTTGATTGGAGAATCGACATCTCCTTCTCACTCGTGTGGTCAAGCTTATGATGCCAAAACACTACACCTATTTATGTGGATGCTACAAAGATAGAATAATCAATATTATGACAAAATAAATACAACATACATATCCTTTCTCCTTTTCATGTTAAGTTATCCTTTAGTGATATTCCACCATGATTTTCCAAACATAGAAAAACAAACGCTATCTCCCAAATTCCCTATTGAGATCATATTTGTTTTCATAGTGGGAATATGACTTACATCTCTTAGTAGCCATTGATTTCCATTATTTAACTGAATATGTACCTTACCGATTCTAACAATTGTACATGGTTAATCATCCCCTAATAAAATATGTCCAAAATCACCTAGAACATAATCATGGAAGAATTTCCTATGGAGTGTAGCATGACATGAATCCCTTGAATCTACTACCCAGCAATCACTAGTATTATCTGATGCAAGAATCAAAGCATCTTGAAACACAACACTTGCTACATTTTATTCCTAAGTAGTCTCATGTTGCATGTCTCTTTTCTCGTTTGGAGCTATACAATATTTCTTCAAATGCCCTCTCTTATGATAGTTCTAGAACTCTATCTTTCCCATTCTGGAATTGTATCTACCCTTTCTAGACTTGCTTTGATTATATAGGCTCCTTCCTCTCTCCCTTTGCCTTCCCCTGCTTCATATGGTCAACACATTACCTGATGTCTCACCAATGCTTTTCTTTGCATTTAATTGCTAACAACACCAACAAAATCATCAATTTTTAAGAGTGTTTGAACAAAGGACAGAGTTACTTACATTAGTTCCTAGAAATGAGCATGGGATTATAAGAGCCCTAACCTCATCATAAAACATTACTTTTATAGATCTTACTATTGTTAAAGAATAAACACCCTTGTAACCTAGGGTCTGGGGTTACCAAATTACTTCTAAAACTTGCAGATAATTAGCTTTAGCTAAGTATAGAAAGGAAAAAGGAATAAAGATTGGACTCACCTGATTATCGACGATTGATCCAATCTTGATCTTATTCTGCTCTACTTCTCTCCAAAGCTTTCAGGGATGCACCTCCTTCACATGCAAAGAGAAAATTATCCAAGTACAATCTTATACATATATTTATAGAAAGTTAGATAAACAACATATATAGTGCTTAATCAAATATATTCATCAACCCTAATACATGAAATAGAATAAACACAATGTTGGAAGAAGAATTCTCTTTATTAACAATCAGTGAATGAGATAAGTGTACAACCCAACACCTGTGACAAGGAATCCTCTGCAACCAAAGGATTATGAGTTCTGCTGCTCCAAGACTTCTGAACATATGCCACCAACATAAATTTTCTCTCCTTTATTTATTAAATATGCCCTCCCCAAGACCTCTATTTATACTTTGGGAAATAGAGTGGTTTCGAAGGTTGAGGAGGTTGAGATAGTTGGGGTAGTTAATGATTAGGGCCCAAATAATCTCCATTAATCGTGATTTATATTTTTTAATGTTAGATGGAGATCTACGTGGCTATTAATATTGTGGAAATTGAACCCAGTGATAGATTAATTTTACTCACAACAATTATCAATTGAACATGCAAAATCACTCACAAAAGAGACTGAATAATGAGCTGAACACTAAACTGTATTGAATAAGTGTACAATATCCAACCTTGTAACATAATAGGTTTATTTATTAAATAATTACATAAGGTATTTGAATGCATGAGGATCAATTCGAATCTAGCATAAAGCAGGCTTACTAAAATTAAGCAAATCCCCCTTAGGTGCAAAAAGCTGATCCCAAATCAGGCATGGAGCTCGCGAATTGGAAAAATCACTTGGGAAAGATAAAGAGTGATGGAATGAAAACTCATACATGCTTTTACAAGGAGAAAAGAGTGGAGGATGAATAGGACAAAAAACTAGTTCACCTCACCTAGTCAAACTTTCCCTATTGCCTTAAAGCACTGAAAAACAGGCAATAAAGTAGAAAAAGCAGAAGGGCGCCTAGGAGACCAGGAATAAAGTAGAATTGATTCCTTGAGGTTTCCCAAGTGCTACATGGGTCAAATTAGGCAGGTTGGACCACTATGGATAGGTAATTGACAACTTGCATAAGGTGGGACACATGAACTAGGCAAATAAGACAAAAATAATTAAATTAATGTCTAAGGTAGCTAACTATGGGTTGATTATTCTAACACCCCCCCTTAATATTGACTTATGAGTAATATATCAGAAAATTATAGGGCCTAGCAACAAGGCTTAGTCACCCTTTACATATTGCATGTCCATTTAAACAAGGAAAGAGGCAAAAACCACATGGGAAAATCCTCCCTTAAACATGGATTGTAAAACAAAATTTGGAAATGTTGTCTTCACTCATGCTTCACAGCATGATAAAAAAATCCCCAGCAATGATTTTATATTTCTGAAGGTCTTCTCACAAAATTCTTTGGTGAAGATATCAGCTACTTGTTCTGAAGATGAACAGAAGAGTAGGTGAATGGTGCCATCATGCACAAGCTCTCTGATGTAGTGCATATGGATCTCAATGTGTTTGGTTCTCTGCTTCTGAACTGGATCTTTGCAGATTCAAATGGTACTTTGGTTATCATAGTAGATGGTATTTGAGTACTCTGATTCGAATCCACACTCTCCAAGTAAACCCTGCAACCATAAACATTGAGTTGCTGCATTAACAACTCCTCTGTACTCTGCTTCTGTACATGAGAGTGCAATGGCACTCTGTTTCTTTCTTGACCAGCTGATTGGCCCTTCTACAAGAATGAACACATATCTTGATGTGGAATTTCTATCTATGCTATCACCTTCCCAATCACTGTCAGTAAATCCAATCAAATCAAGATCATATTTTGCTTTATAGAAGATCCCATGTGTCCTTGTTCCTTGAACAAAGTTAAGGATCCTTTTGGCTGCTTTCCAATGGATTTCATGAGGCTGATCCATGTATCTAGAATCCACACTTATTGCATAAGAAATATCAGGTCTATTATGTGTAAGATACAATAAACATCCAATCAATTGCCTATACAGTGTATTGTTTACCATAGGTGAAGAATCAACTTCTTCCAGCTTCACTCCTGAAAGGAAAGGAGTCTTGCTTGGTTTGCAGTCCTTCATTTTGAATTTGTTTGGAAATTACAAAGCATATTTGGACTGTTGCACCTTGATTCCAGCTTTGGTTTGAGCAATCTCAAGCCCCAAAAATTGGTTTAAGAGCCCCAAATCTGTCATGGAGAAGGCTTGGTTCATTGCACCCTTTAAGGAAGCAATCTCATCCTTTGAGCTTCCTGTAATGAGGAGATCATCAACATATAACACAATGATCATTAATGAACCATTAATTAACTTCAAATATACATTTGGATCTGATTTTCACTGAAAAAAATTCAATGATAGCAAGAATCTATCGATCTTGGCATACCAAGCCCTGGGGGCTTGCTTTAGCCCATACAATGACTTTCTCAACCTGCACACAAGAGAAGGGTTAGTAGAAAAACCTTGAGGCTGCTGCATATATATATCTTCAGTGATATCTCCATTCAGGAAGGCACATTTTACATCCATGTGATGTACCTCCCATTGCTTTGAGGCTGCAATGGTTAGGGCTAGCCTGATGGAATCCATCTTTGCCACTGGGGAAAAGGTCTCATTGTAATATATCCCATGAACTTGTGAGTAGCCCTTGGCTACCAATATGGAATTTTACTTCAGTGGTGAACCATCAGCAGAAAATTTGGTCTTGTAGACCCACTTACACTGAACTAACTTCGTCCCTGGGGGAAGATCCACTAGCTCCCATGTGTTGCTCTTTTGGAGTGAGCTGAACTCTTCCTTCATGTCAGCTTGACATCTTGGATCTCCTGATGCTTCTTCATATGTTTGAGGATCACATTCCACCAACAAGTAGCATTTCTCAGCAAACATAGGATCCTTCATGCATAGACCACTCTCAAATTGAGATCTAGTCCTCCTTGGGTCATTGGGATCCCCAGCTAGCTCTCTTGCTGCATGTAGTGTCTTGGCTGCCAATTTTGGCCTTGTAGGGATGTTAGGGTCTGAAATAAACTCATCACTATCAGACATATCAGAATCAGCATGTTCAACAAACTCTTCACTTACTTTCATAGGTTCAGGTGGTGAAGAGGTTTCTCCAACTTCCACTGCTGCAAGGGGTTCTTCTTGGAACTGAACACACCTTTCAATGAAGGATTTGTTTGTGCTCAAATTTATCAGTTTGTACCCTTTTGAATATTCAGATTATCCAACAAATAGACACTCTTGGATTTGGGGCTGCAAATCCTTTCTCTTTTTTATTGGAATTCTAGCCCAAGCCCTTGAGCCAAAAATCCTGAAATGGGTCACATCTGGCTTGTGCCCACTCCATGATTCGAAAGGAGTCATGCCATCAAGTTGTTTGTGAGGCAACCTATTCTGGATATAGGCCACACAGTTGATAGCTTCGGCCCAGTACTTTGGTGGAAAAGTTTTGGCCTCCATCATGCATGTTGCCATCTCCTTCAGTGATATGTTCTTCCTCTCAGCAACACCATTTTGCTGTGGTGTGTAAGGGATAGAATGCTGCATCTAAATACCTGCATCTGCACAATAATTAATAAACTCAAAATTGACATACTCACCACCATTTTCAGATATGAGGACCTTGAGTTTCCTCCCATACTAGTTTTCAACCAAAGCCTTAAAGACTTTGAAGAGGCCAAAAAATTCAGACTTGTGTTTCAGGAAGTAAACCCAGCAATACCTAGAAAAGTCATCAATGAAAGTCAATGCATATTTGTCTTGACTCATGGAAATATGAGGGA
>LPNX010984301.1:293023-304902 GCA_001517045.1 Pseudotsuga menziesii | reverse complement strand
TCATCTGGTACACTGACAAGAGGTTGGAGGCAAGACCAGGCACATACAACACATTGCTGAACTGACCATGATCAAGATCAATCCTCCCTTTGCCCAAACGTTTTGTGAGAGAGTCATCTCCCAGTACTATAGGTGGTCCCTTCGACATGTCAAGTGAGGAGAATGCCTCCTTGGTCGAAACCATGTGTCTTGAAGTTCTAGAATCAATGATAAAACTGGGTGAGCTTGATGTGCCAACAACCAATGCATGAACTCTCTCTCTGTCATCTGAACTTGATCCTCCTTCTCTCTTCTTTGAGCTGTCTGGAAGGGAGATGCCATTCTTCTCCAGGAGTTGGGTCAGCATGTCTATTTGCTTCTTCATACAAGAGATTTTAGTGTGATTGCCCTTATTGCAATATGTGCACTTGCTCATTTCTCCTTTGTTTTTATTCTTCTGGCTATTCTTCTTGGAACCTTGTGGCTCCTCTGGAGACTTGTTCTTGTCTCTCTTTTGCTCAGGTGGCTTTTTAGATTTCTTTTTGCTTTCTGAATCCACCTTTGAATCTCCAGTAATCAAAGCTTGATCTTTGTATGGTTTGATGGTGCCCATCATCACCATCTTGTCTTGTTCTTGTGTGAGAGATTCCACGAAATATGCAAGGCTAGGCATCTTCCAGGTTCGAGCTGTCAGTTTTGTGGCATAGAAGGTCAAAACAAACACTGAATAGTCAGGACAAGCTTCGAGAGAATGGCCAAGACCAGCTGATCATCCTTCTTTTCGATCCCACACTGTTTCAGCTGCAAAACAAGTGCTTTGAACTTGGATAAATAGAGTTGCAGAGATTCAAAGCTATTGGGACTCAAGGAAATTAGCTCATTTTCGATTTGATGTCCCCTCATCTCGTCTGTCTTTCCAAAAATATCAGTAAGCTTCTCCCATACTTCATTCGGTGATGTCAATCCATCAAGATGGAAAATGAGGTCTCTGGAAATACTCAGACACAAGAGACCATAGGCCTCATCCCTCCTGTTGTGCCATTTTATCTTCTCTGCAGCTGCATTGGGATCTGCTTCTGTTTCCATAGTCACCCTGTAGAGGCCTTTCATTCTCAATAGTATCTCCATCTCTGCATTCCATTCAAATAAATTGAAGGGAGTCAAGATGATCTTCTGAGATTGATCCATAGCTTAGAAATTGTCCCGGCTGTCAGTAGAAGGCTCCCAGTAACTGATGTCGAACCTGCAAAACAATTTTGAAGGAGATAAATTGATATAAAATGGCTCTGATACCTTGTGGAAATTGAACCCAGTGATATATTAATTTTACTCACAACAATTATCAATTGAACATGCAAAATCACTCACAAAAGAGACTGAATAATGAGCTGAACACTAAACTGTATTGAATAAGTGTACAATATCCAACCATGTAACATAATAGGTTTATTCATTAAATAATTACATAAGGGATTTGAATGCATGAGGAGCAATTCGAATCTAGCATAAAGCAGGCTTACTAAAATTAAGCAAATCCCCCATAGGTGCAAAAAGCTGATCCCAAATCAGTCATGGAGCTCACGAATTGGAAAAAGTGGTTGGGAAAGCTAAATAGTGATGGAATGACAACTCATACATGCTTTTAGAAGGATAAAATATTGGAGGATGAAGAGGACAAAAAACTAGTTCACCTCACCTAGTCAAACTTTCCCTATTGCCTTAAAGCACTGAAAAAGCAGGCAATAAAGCAGAAAAAGCAGAAGGGCACCTAGGAGACCAGGAATAAAGTAGAATTGATTCCTTGAGATTTCCCAAGTGCTACATGGGTCAAATTAGGCAAGTTGGACCACTATGGATAGGTAATTGACAACTTGCATAAGGTGGGACACATGAACTAGGCAAATAAGACAAAAATAATTAAATTAATGTCTAAGGTAGCTAACTATGGGTTGATTATTCTAAAAAATATAGGCAACCCAGGTATGACACACAAGTTTCTTAAAGGGAACCCATGTATGGATCTGTACGTGGGTTGTAATGGAGATAGTCACATATAGTACGCGTATTGTCAACATTAATAGTCACGTACGTACATGAGTTTCAATTAATATAGTTGCGTACGACAAATAACACTTAGAAAAATAAAATGGCAAGCTGGTTGAAGGATAAATGCATCTCATGTCATGCCCATCTATAGTGTTTAGGCAAACTTCAATCCTACAGTGTCCTTTTGTGTACCAACATATGTAATGTCAGCACTCGGATGGAGAAGTGCCATTTGGGTTGATAACAGATGCCCCCTAATGTGTGAGGTCAGAGGGAAGTGCTGAGTGAAATAAATTATAATCATTATCTTTGGAGAACTCATAATTCCAATGGAGCAGGGGTAGTACCTGAAACAAATACATAATAATGTCATATACAAAGTCATATCTGAGGATGTTATGTTCAATATACTGGAACACTAGCTCCTTTACAATATTTGAGTACATCATATAGTACGACTACAAGAGCACGTATATTACAAAGGTGGATCAAAGCCACAATATACAATAATGATGATTTTTCAAAAATATGGAAGTTGTGTAAGTAACCACAATATAATCTTGTGCAACATAGTCCATGGATGTGAAACTAAGGTCTTCATAAAGATTCCCAAAGAACCAGTACAATCCAAGCCATGTGAATAGATGTTATTGAAGTCAAACATGGAGTGGATTCAATAGATTGTCAATCAATAGGTGATAATCAACAACTGAAGCAAAGGAATTCACCAATAATAAAAGTGAATCCTGAGGTATGATCGTCAAATCTCTAGGTCTTCGTCGTCAGGAAGTGCTGATGCAAAACCATATTGTGATAAGGAAGGCAATAGATCCTCCAACGGATCACAAGAGTGACTAGGAACTGGGAAAAGGAAGGGAGACACAAGTAGTAATAGATACAACAATGATGGAATCAGGATATAGATCAAACACATGGTTAAGTCCTTTAACAGTGAGCATGACACAGAGATGACCCAAGGCATATTTTAACTTTACAGATAGTACAACTAGACTTATCTGTCATGTGGAAGACATGATTAGATTGCCCAGGTAGAACTGACAAGAGGAGGAGTAAGAAACTCGAAGTAATAGCTGAACTGAAAGTGAATACTAAGACATGAGTATCAGAAAAAATAGAGAGTGCTATGTTCAAATAGGACATGCTTCCACTAATTGAGAACCAAAAGAAAACTTCTTCCTTACCTTCCCTGTTAAATTTTAACGAGTCTAGGAAAGTCAACTTGGATCTCTCTTCATTTTTTGACAAGCTTGAAGAGAAGAGGGAATAATTCTTGATAGTTTCACTAATTCGTGGATTTTATGAGCCTGAACTAGTAAATGCTCACTTGGTGTTTTCACATTTTAGAGAGTCTAAAAACTCCAAAGAAGACTCCAAGGGGGTCCTTTTTCATCCAATTTAGTCTCTTGAGGCCGAAAAAGTATAAAACATACCACAAAAGAACTCTCTTAACTTCTGTAGAATAAAAGGTGAACCTTTTCCGTACTTAGTTAGGGAGGTCTAAAAAAGGTTAAATTATCACCTACCCACCTTTCCTTCAAGAGAAGCATATAGCTTGAGTTTTATGAGTGTGAAGGAAAGCAATATCACTCGGAAAGATCCATTTGAGTACAATAAATGGGGCTTATAACAATAAACTCGATGCTTTGTTCTTGGTGTTTAAAGAGCATGACAAAGAGACAAAGTACGCTCAGAATTTTTTTCATGTTTAGGTCCAAAGCACGAAAAAGATAAAACTAAGCTCATACCAGGTGTTCCTTTTTCGTAAATTTAGTCCCTCGGGTCCATAAAAGTGATAAACCTGTACCTGAGAATACTCTTCTCAATTTTGTAAAAAAGAGAGTGATTCTTTCTCATATTATTCCACATGGTCTGAGAAAGAGATAACCTACCACCAATGTGGATGCCAATTCATGTATTCTTAATGAGCTTTAATGGACAAGTTTACTCGATAGTCAAGTCTATTTTAAGGAGTTAGACATGGGCCTAAAGAAACTCCATAAGGGTGGGGAGTCCTATAAAGGGATAGCTTGTAAAAAGAGACCAAAATGAGGCTCAATTTGGTGTGAAAAATAGCTAAAAAAGATTCCCCTGAACCAATGACAGCTTCAGTATGAGTATCAAAAGACAATAAATAGGTTCTAAATGAGGATACTCATAGGAGGAAGGTCCTATCCATGGAAGAACAATGGTAAAGACAAGGAGGTACTAGTTAAAAATACCATAGTCCGTGGTCGAAGTGTTAATGCTAAGATTAAGATGGAGTAGGTATAGATGCAAAATGCATGTGAAATGACCAAAAACCATCCTATATGAGCAAAAACCAACTTAGAAATGACGATAAACCTATCACATGGAAGAAAAGAGATGGTATTAGTTTACAAATTATGAATTGTAGGGAAAAAACCCACTTTAGAAATAAATTTTCTATAAATAGTTCAAAATATGAATAAAAACTCACCATTTTGATTTTTAACCATAGAAGACAAGTTTATACCTCAACCTTCAATTTCTCGGTGTGGACGATTCGATGGACCATTCGCAAAACCGCAAGTGTCAGGTAATACTACACTCTATCCTCTTTCTTTTGATCTAAGCAATTGTTAAATTTGAGCCCAAATTTCATGTTTTTAAGTGCCCTAAAAATAGGAACGCTGTGTACGCGGGTATGGTATGTTAATAGTCATGTACATGTATTCTGTATGCAGGTTTCCCGAAAGAGAGTCGCATACAGTACATGACCTTCCTAAAAAGATAGTCGCATATACTGCATGAGGTAGAAAAACAATGTATAGGGTAAAAATTTCAAAATGTTATATGAAACTAAAGGTTTGCAATTGCTTGTTTATTAGGTTGAAAGATGGTGCTTGAGTGGAGGGAGCAAGAACATGAAGACATGGACCAAGAAGCTCTTCAAGACGCCCCCACAATTACATCAAAGTGGGTTATTGAATTTTTTCTGTACATCGCTTATGCAGGACAATTTCTGCCTCTTAGAGTTCTTGATAAATTATTGGGATCATGATCTGGGCATGTTTGACCTTCAAGGTGAGTCTTTGGAGATTACTTTGGAGGATGTCTATTTCATTGCTGGTTTATCATGATGGGGAGCTCTGATGAAGTTGGAACGCACTAGAAGAGGTGGTGACCCTTTAAGTGTACAGAACTATATTGATATATACTGTAAGCCAGATGTTGGAGCAAGGTCCCGTAGCTACAGGAAAAGCTGCTATATCGAGACAACAGTACCTGGGCGGTTGAGAAGAGAGAGCTCAACTACTACACTTAAGGCAGCAGCGTAGAGAGGAGGGATCAACTACCCTCATAAATAGAAAAGGAGCAATGGACCAAGGTATTGAAGATGAAGTATAGAAGGGAAGCAATCGAGGAAGCGGTGCCTATACCCACGATCAGCGCCGGGAAGCGTGGAAGACTGCAGAGAGCTATGGTGTGACAAAAAGCAGTAGTTCAAGTACAAATAGACTTACTGTCATAGTTAGGGTTTGGGTTACTGTTGGGACAGGCCCACAGTGTTGTAATGGCGAGACCTTCGGGCCGCCTATATAAGGATGTATTTTGTATTGTAAAAGGTTAGGTATTCAGGCATTTAGCTAGTCAGTCGATGATCTGTTAGCTCATAGACATTTTTTATTATAGAATAGCCGAGCTCTGGTTCTGTTATTCAGTCTGTAGTATCTTACTGTAACTAGTAGCTAACTCCTAGAGTATGTATGTAACAATCCGCAGGGATTGAGAGTGAGAGAGAGAGAGAGAGGAAGAGTATATTGTAAGAGAAGCAATATAAGAGAAGAGAAGAGATCTAAGAGAGAAGGGATCCCGACAGTGTGTGTGGAGTTACCCAGAAGATCTCAGCTGCATATGAGATCGCAGAGGAACTGTGTTTACCCTCCCAAGTTATAATATATAAACCAGTTCCCGTGGATGTAGCTTCTACCCTGGAAGTGAACCACATAAAATCAGTGTGTGGTGTGATTGATTCATGTGATTGTGTCTACTTATTGCTATCTGTCATTCATTGCATGAACTTTGCTTACAGTTAATGTATGTATGCTATATTTTAGTTTACAGTAGCTTAGAAGGTTGAACTACGCATTGGATCTGTTAAGTATTCTGTGTATGAGTTTACCAGTGCTTGATTCATGATAGTAACAGTTACAGTGTTAAGTGATTTATGTATAAAACTTCAGCAAGATTGTGCATAGTTGATGTTAAGCATATTAGACCATGGAAGTCTAAGTGCGGCTGTTTAATCTAGCTAGTGTACCTAAGGGAGAAATCCCTTAGACCTCGAGAATCATATTAAGCCCTACTATAGGAGATATTGCAAGTACAGAAAGGCGATATCGCACCGTCGGAGGAGTTGCGGTGTGAGATATCGCAGAAAATAAGGAAAGTAGAGGGGAAGGTTGCACATCGTCTGTGAGGCTGTGATGCGATAGAGTCCTTCTCCTATCAGATTCAGCGAGTAAGAGAGAACATTGCCTCACGGAGAGATCCCGCGGGCTAAGAAGAGGTAAGAACCACCAGGATGCCACAGAACCTGGTTGAGGAAACTTGAGTCTTTAGCCAACCCATAAGATCACTTTGGGTGAGACTTCAGGATATTATGTTGTCTGTTGCTGAAAGGGCCAGTGAGCTAGGGGTGTTTTTGGTACATAACAAGTAAACCCAGGTCTGCCCTGTAGTAACCAACACCAGACACTCAAAAGAGGGGTAGCTGCATCCCTATTGTTCACATACGCAACTTTCCTTTATAGGTGTTGATGAGCACTATAGTGAGGGTTGCAGGGTCATCATCACTTCACCTTGCAAATTGGAACCAGATGAGACTAGCAGTAGACTGTATGCAGGGAGCCCTATATGAATGGTGCTCAGGAGTGATCCCGATTATGAGAAAATAGCTCTCTGACTGCAAAGGAGGCAGGAGGAAGAATTTTGGTTATTCCAGCTTATTATTAGCCTTCTTATTTGAGAGAGTGCTAGGATTCATTCCTGTAGTACCTTTTCCAGTTCGTTCTCCCCATCAGCCTAGGCTGAGTAGGTGGGGAGATATCTTCCTCTGCCAGGGAGGTGGTGGTTCGATCCAGAGTGTCTATGATGACGAATTCTACTTTTGGTGGGAGTGATAGTTTCCATCTTTGAAGCAGTTTCCATATGTTGGAATGGATTTCTGTGATGATGCTGACCTCATCCTCCCTCCAGGAGGAGCATGGGGAGAGTTAGGTAATTTTTATTTTCAAATTTTAAAATTTTTATGAATTTTAAATATAGAGATATATACATATCTATAAAGGTTCTAATCCTTTAAAAATGTCAAAATGTAGATATTGGACCAGTTCACCCTGCTGGGCATCCATGCATGTATGTGCGTCCTGTTTTGGGAGAAGACCAATGCTTGATTAGGGTTCTTGAGGGGAAGCTGGCCAGGCTTACCCAGAAAGTACCTACATCCCAGCCATCATGCAGGAGCTAGTGGTTGGTGTACCACCTATCTGGATACACCTTCTGAGGTGAGTAGCCAGAGCAGTACTTATGTACATAGATGTTATTGAGGCTGCTGAAGCCGAGGAGGCTGAAGAAGCCAAAGTGTAGGGTGACCGAGCAAACCAAGGTGGTCCAAGTGACCAGGGTGGTCAAGCTTAGACCTAGGAGCATTTGATGGAATTTGATCCATATTTTGTATATTTTTTGTATATTATACAATTATGACTGGATCTGAGGATCAAAGACTCGACCTATCTATATGAACAGATATTCACACACACACACACACACACACACACATATATTCCCGGTTTATTTACAATTTTTTTTATGCGTTTGTTGTATACTTTTATGTCAAATGTGTTAAATGCCAATCCAAGATGTAATTAGCGTATGCATCGGTTAATGAATTTTGATTTCTTGGAATATGATTGAATGTAATGAACTCAAAATTTCTTTCCAATAACCTAACTTGCATAAATTGACGCAATAGAATAGGGTTTCGTACCTGATAAGCCCGATTGAGTTGGAAAACCACTAGTTGAGAGTCTAGTCGGACTTTCAGCTGATTGATACCATATGACAAAGCATCCCATAGAAGCTCAATGACAGCCCTATATTCAGCCACATTAATAGAAGCAGGACCTAAGCAAGCGCCTCCCGAGGAAACTAACTATCCTGAGGCTAAATAAATGACCCATGTAGCCGAAGCTAAATTACAAGTGTGGTTACTGGTGCCATCAGTAAAACCTATGAACCTCTCAAAAAACATCTGAAACAACCAGCAGATGGTATAAAAAACATAAACCAACGAACTAGTGTACATAAAAATACATACAATAAAATACAAGAAAAAGTGCTAAGCCTAAGCATAGTACTTTTCAAGTAGAGCCCATTTCTAGGCTCAGGCATCTTATTCCCATCAAAATAAATCAATTCATATGTGCCCTTCTTTAACACCTTTGATACGACATAAGGCCCCAACCACATAGACATAAATTTTCCTACCCCCAGGGGTTCTTTGTCTTGGTCCTAGAGCAATAAAAGCTCCCCTTCAGAGAAAATCCAAGGCTTGACAAATTTATCGTATTGGATTTTGACCCTATTTTTATGAGCTTGGTTTGCTGTCAATGCATCTCTATGTTGTTCATCAAGATATTTGTAGAAGAAGCAAGTCGATAAGTTGACTTTAAGGATAGCCGACTTAGTCGATCAGCCGACTAAGTCGATGGACCGACTTAGTCGATCAGCCGACTAAGTCGATGGACCGACTTAGTCGATTAGCTAACTAAGTCATTCGATCGACTAAACTAAAGATTAGGTCGGCCACCTAAGGTCACATCAGTTCACTGAACCGACAGGTAGTTATTTTGTAACCGTTATGTAATCATATATATTAGGTTGTTGATCCAGATGAGAACTCAGTTTAGTCTTTGTGTTGTATGGACTCATTCATATAATATAATCTATTTATTCACCTATTTGTTCTTATCTCTTGTCTCTATTTAATATATATGTTTTAGTGTGTATTATTGGTAACCTTATGTGATCTATGAGGTTACAACATTGGTTCCGTTGCCGGTAGTACATGACTGAAATGTATGCAAACAGATGATACTAGAGCAGGAGATTAAGGACTAGTGGGAATGTAAAGTTGCAAACTATTTGCAGAATTACGTGCAAAGGAACAGATTAACAATCACACAACCAAAAGAAATATTTTTCACAGAAATGCATGAAAATTTTGTCGAATCAGTGCCCCAACTTTTGAAGAAACTCCTGGATGAGAAAGACAGACAGGACTAAAGAATAACAGTTTCTGGAAAAACTGATCCAAGGAGGTAGAACAAATTTGTTGGAGTGGTTTGAGAAAATTGCCGACATCTTCTGTGAGGAGCAAGCAGTCAAAGACAGAACTTCGGTGGAAATAGTTAAGGAGAAATTTTACACAAATCTCACCAAACAATTTATGTGTTCCTTACCAACCTTGCTGTTCAAATTCTTGATCGAGAAGGGAGTAGGACATATTGCTGAACCTCGTCTATCACTTCATGAACTGCCATCAAACTCTAACTGGGCGAAGAAGCAAACAAAGTGGGAAAAATTTATTGCATAAAGGGAGTGGGAATACTTCCTAAGCAAATAGACTGAACTATCTAGGATTTCTAAAAGCGTCGGGTAGGCTGTGGGGGGGTAGCTGGTCATATGTCAAGATAGAGTATAGTGGATTCTAATCGACTAGAAACAGATACCAGTCACCAGTAATGAGAATTCGACTAAAAGGGAACTCAAGAGAGTAGTCTCATATGAAGGTATGTTGGAAATTCAGAAAATAGAGAGGGAAGAGAGACACCAGAGGATGGAAGCAAGATGAGAAAGAGCCTTAGAGCTGCATAGAGGAAGGAGTCCCAGGGTGACCGACAAAGAAGAGAATCTACCAGAGTTGGGTCATGACCGACATGAGGAAGGCATGGAACAAGAAGTGTCCCCTATGGTGGAAGAATTGTGGATAGAGTAGCCAGAAGCTCTCCAATTAAGAGCTCCCAATGAAGGAACAACCCTCTCTCCATTAAATCCACGTACTTGTGTACAGACTATTGTCGAAGAGGACCTCCGACTACGAGCTGGTGACTTTGGTATATGGAGTCAACTAGATGATGAAACATACATTGGACAACAGCTCATTATATTTCGATTAGAGGAAGGGAATTGGGTGACCTTTCAAGCGGCACCCTCCAACCGAAGTATCCACTTACTCTTACCGACACATGAAGGAGCACCCCCCCTGCCAAATACAGCTCTAGAAGACACAGAACATTCAGAACTATAGACAAATAGTTGCAGTGGACCATCGACAGTAGAAGTCGACATCAACCGACTACTAGTCGACGAAGAATCGACAACCGACGAGAACGCAAGTTTCGTCGACCATACTCCCGCAAAGACGAATAAACCAATAACCCCACCATCCTCACCTCCACCCCCATCACTGACAAAAATAACTGAGGAACAAGTACCAGCACTGTGATCAGTAATCCCCCTCGACTTATGCAAAAGTGCGATGATGGAGGCTATGAAATAAAAATTCAACAAAGATAGAGATTTGCATGCATTCATTGAGAAACTGCCTGACATATTTACATTGGCACACAAGATCTCTACAAAATCACCTCTCTTCATGACTGGAGGATACCAACCAAGACAGGACACATATTCCAGAGCCTTTGCAACCATTATGTCGACTTTCAAGAGAAATCCCAACAAGCAAGCTGAAGTGATTGCACGTCGGACCTCAACCATCACCCCGACTGCACCGCAAGCTAACCCACTAGCCACTGCCCCGACGGGAGGAGAAAAAAATGAAGAGGATGTAGCCCGTGAAATAAACCAAATGTTCTCTGACTTAGACTCACCTCCTCACCCTGACAATTCACCACTCACCCATACTTCCCCCAAACCAGTCACCCCTGACCATTCGCCAACTCCATCAACACCACCACCACCCTCTCCACCACCACCACCACCCCCCGATTCAGAGAAAGGCCCACCTCAACCAGCTGCATCTAAACAACCAGAGGTGGTAGTCATCCCCCCTCTACAACCATAGAATCCATTGGCCTCTATCCCACAAACCAAAGACCCTGCCTCGACTGTTGTAGGTACATAGGTGCCGACACAAGCAGAAAAAGGAAAGCAAAAGAAGAGGAAGGAGAAACAAAAGAAGGAGCATCATGAACAACCTTCAAAGGTCCAAATTATATTGAAGGATGCAAGATTCTTGACTGACACAGAGTTAGGACAACTCCTCAAAACCATAGCAAGTGAAGTAAAGACAAGGAGTGACCAAAGAAATAAAGAACTCAATGACAAAAACATAGAACAGGTTGAGTTTCTCGACAAATGCAGGAATCTGGCCCAGTCCATCATGTTGGGCCCCATAGAGGTCTACACAAACAAATCGCTCGAAAGGGTGTATCAGCTATTTGAGAGCATGGTGTCGACACTCCAAGCTCACATTCAGGAAACAAAGGAGGAACAAAAAGAGGAAAATGCCCGACTCCTAATGGCACAACACACTTAATTTTCTGAAGCCTATAAAGTGCTGCAAGATCATATGGAGGAGTCTGTCGTAATTGAAGAAATACTAAGAGACTGGCCTAATTACTATGGGAAAGTCTATCAGCAGACTCGATAAGGGATTTAGGAATTAGAAAGAAATAAAACCACTGAGGAAGTGTTACCACCTAAGTTGTACTTAGTGGTTTTTATCAAGTGAGCCTGGTGAACCGGACAGGGCTAACTTGTTCAGACTTCAAAAAGACCTTTAGAAG
>LPNX010984301.1:95731-292917 GCA_001517045.1 Pseudotsuga menziesii | reverse complement strand
GAGGAATTTCGCCCTCCCTCTCTCCTCAACACGTTTTTGGCTCAACTGGATGATTTTTGGTGGATTATTCAGTCAACAGGTTGAGGTGTCAGTCAGATCATCCCCCTGATTGACAGTTGCACTCAGTGAGACTCAGATCTAGCTCAGCTAAACACAGATCAGGCATTGATGGACTCTCCATTAGTTGATTTCACTTGATTCCATGAGTAATTGCCCCCCCCTGGGCTAGATGGCCTGTAAATTGTATATATCCAGGAACAGCCTCCTCTTCCAAGTTAGTTAGAACTGGGATTGAGGTGTTGTTGCTCTTGTAATGTATTGTTTTTTCATTCTGGAATAAATAAGCTTTGGAGGCAATATCTATGGTGTAATGCTCTTCATGTGTGGATGTTGATTGTCAAATGCTTATGAGGTATAATCTGCTTTTGTTTATCATTGCTTTGCTGGTTAATTGTTGGCCTTGAAGGAGAGAGCTCCCTCCTGTTAGGGTAAGAGTTTATTCTAGTTTGATTTATGCTCTTACTGTTGCTTGTTCTATATCTATTGGATTTGTATGTATTTTAAGTTTATTGCATGCTTTCCAATCATCTCTTTCGGCAGCACCTATGTTTTAACCATCTCTTTGTGCAAGGATTTTCTAAGTTGCAGGTGATCTCGCTGGTAGAAGAGGTTGAGCTGGTTTGAATCTTCCTCATCTTCAGTATCTTATAAATGACATAGTCCCTCAGTGTTCCACCAAAGCAGAATCCAAAGCCCAACATTCCCAGGATTCAAACACTCTTTCTCTCTCTTCCTCCTTTAAAAACTATTAAACTTTCCTCAAACTGGTTACTTTAAAGGCTTATTATTAATCTGATATATCTCATTAGGAAAAACAAACATAGATCTGATCAGTAAGATCCCTCCTTTATTCTAGATCTTAGTTCCGTTTTGCTCATAAAGTTCAAATTCAAGAGATCTAGCTAAAAGTACCTTAGTTTCGCAAGTAATTTAGTGAAAATTCATAGCTTGCTGTTAAGGTAGTTTCTTTTGCTGTTATATAATTTCAATATTCTGAAATATAAGTGCTTTTAATTGTCTGCACAAACAGCAAGCCAAGATCCCAAGGAAAGCTTGCTTTCCTTGGTTCCATGTTCGCCATTTTAGCTAGTTTAATTTCATTACTTTTTGAGATAAAGTAGGCTGACCCAAAGGTACTCTTAAAGTGATTTTGGGAATTTTTTATTCTAACTCGATCGCTTTCAATTAGCAGGTATGACAGATAAGAAAGGAAGCTGCTGTCCAAAGTGGATTTTGGAGCGCTGAAATCCCCCCAGGGGTCTCTCTTTTGTCACGTAATTTGTAAATTTTTTGTATAAACTGTAATATCTTGGTTTCATCCTGTATAAGGACCAAGAAAGCTCTATTTCATCAGTTCTTTGATATTGTAACCTCTGTAGTAAAATCATCCTTTGAATAGGCTCTTTCGAGCCCATTCCCCATACCCCCTGGGGGGATTCGCGTCGGTGCCATTTTTGTCGTTCTCTGCTTATTTCCTTTTACTAGTATTGATCCGATTTGCAGGTTAGTGTATTTGATCTTGTTGTTAATTCCATATTCCATATCTTACTTTCAAAAGTAATCATAATACTTACCCCACGATTTCCTGAGTGACCCGAAAGGGGAAAGAGATTCGTGGTAGGGTTAATCAGAAAACCAGATTTGTATAGTTGTTTTATTTTCTCTATCATTTGTTTATCAGCAGATTTAAAATTAACCCCTCCTTGATTCCCCGATTGAGATCCACTTGGATCGAAAGAGGTTCTTGGAGGCTTTTCTTTTAAACAAGAACACATCTCTTAAAAACTTATTAAAATTTACAAGACTCCAGTGTGTATGCTCTGCACTTGGCTGCGGTTCGTCCGATCAGTCAAGCTGTATAAAAAGAACTTGGGTGACTAGCATAATTAGGACTCACCCTCCCCAATTAACAAACCATCAGGTGAAAATCCAACACCTCGATCAAACCTTTACGATGGAAAAATACCCAAAGGAAGTGGGAACCTACTGAAAAGTGACCTCGGGGCGCCGATCTCTGTCACACCCTAATGCGTGCGTTACGAACATAGCCCCAGAGACTCCATTTCAGCCCACATATTCCTTGCGGGTAGCCGTATAGGTTTTGTTTTGGACATACTCCAAGTACTCTCGGGTATATCTGGAGTCCCCTTTTTAGCCTAATTTAATCAATCCATACTTCAATTTTAAATTAAAACATACCAAGATGAAATCGCAAAACATTCACTCCAAGCACATGCAAGCACATTGATCTCTTTGATTTGACTCCATTATTAAGGCACTGGTCATTTTTGCTTCATATATATATTGTTTATCAGCTTTGTGCTTTCGTGTGTTATTTTCGTATCTTCTCATCTTCAATTGTTTATAGTTAAAATATTCGAACTCCTAAGTAATTGATTCAGTTCAACATCACCACACTAAGAAATCATCCTTAGTAACTTAATAGGGTCTACCCCCCTTGGCTCCGTTAGGAGTTGAGCCTAAACGGAGGAGTCAAGAACAAGGTGATAGCCTTGACTCGAGACTTGCCCCCAAGGACACACCGAGTGGCTTGAATATTTCTGCCACGTGATCCAAGTGTGTGAAAACGTGGCAACAGGAAGCACTCATAACAACAATAGAATAACAGATAGTGCTTGAAACTGCCAAACTGCAGAAACTAGAAAGGGAAGCACATCAGTGGGCGCAACAAGCTCTCCCTAACTTAGAGAAAGTTGACATCATCTGCACATAGATGAAATGACTTATTGAGACTGTAGAAGAAAAGAACCAGTTTAGGGGTCCCGACATGGAGAGGATAGCTAAAGTCTCCATTTCAGAGAAGATGTCAATCTTATCAGGCTTGACCAAACTCACCATTAACATCCAGAAAATTTTGTAGAGTTGGTCAGATTTCCAACATCACCTCACTGTAATAGCCCCAGCCATTGCAGAAGTATGTGTACAGAAAAGACCGACCATCAGACTTCATATCCCACCACAATAACAATTGAGACCACGAAGAATTTTTGTACCTCTCTATTTCTTCGGGGCGAAGAAACATTTTGTTCATGGGGGAGATGTAGAAGAAGCAAGTCGATAAGCTGACTTGAAGGATAGCTGACTTAGTCGATTAGCCAACTAAGTCGATGGACATACTTAGTCGATCAGCCGACTAAGTCGGTCAGTCGAGTAAACTAGAGATTATGTCAGCCACCTAAGGTCGCGTCAGTTCACCGAACCGACAGGTAGTTATTTTGTAACCATTCTGTAATCATATATATTAGGCTGTTGATTCAAATGAGAACTCAGTTCAGTTCTCTGTGTTGTATGGACTCATTCGTATAATATAATCTGTTTATTCACCTATTTGTTCTTATCTCTTATCTCTATTATAGAAATATATATATATATGTTTTATTATGTATTATTGGTAACCTTATTTGATCTGTGAGATTACAACAATATTCTAAATGTAATAGACATTCTTCCAACTTAGACATATCAGGTAACACATGAATAGCAATTCTTAAAGATGAGATTTCACTTTCAACCGGGGTAACGCTTTCCACTCCATGAACAAGTTGGAAGGGAGAAAAACCTGTAGCATTTTTTACATTGGTTTGATATGCCCAAAGTGTAGGATATAGCATGATATGCTAGTTGGAATGGGCTACATTAATAGTACATTTGAGGATAGTTTTCAAAGTTTTATTGACAGCCACGACCTGACCATTTCATTGAGGATAGAATGAAGATGAATGTTCTTGTCTAAATCCTAGCATAGCGGTTAGTTCAGTCATCATGCTGTTTTGGAAATGACTGCCATGGTTAGTGACAATCACTTTAGGTATACCGAATCATCCAATAATTTGATTGAACACGAAAAAAGATGCAGTTTCCTCATCAGCTTTAAAGGTGGGCATTACCTCTTCCCATTTCGTAAAATGGTCCACAGTGACAATGATATATTTGTGCCCCCTAGCCGAGGCTGGGTTACACGTCACATAATCAATCCCCCACTTCATGAAGGGGCCTGCTGAGATGACAGGAAATAACGGAGCGGGATGTGACCGCATCTTTCTGGTGTAAAGCTGACAAGGATGACAATGCTTCATTGCTTCCACACAATCTTTAAAGACTATGGGCCAAAAATAATCAGCACGTAATATCTTCTGGGCTACTGCTAACCCAGATAAATGACCCCCACAAAATCCACTATGGGCATCATTTAGGACAATCTCTGCTTCCTCGGGGGTAATACATCGACGCAAAATGGAATCTACCCCCCTACGGTATAAAGTATCTCCTATGATGAGGTAGTTATTAGCATGTAGGTGTAGTTTATTGTGGTCTTCCCATGAGAAAGTTGCAGGATACTTCAAAGTCTAGAGGTAGATAAGTATATCTCCATACCAGGGGTCAGAGGTAGAAATAAAAAAGATGTGCTCATTTGTGAATGAGTCTTCTTCAATAGCTACATCTTCCTCTACTGGAAATTCTGCAATGAGCTCAGCAAAAACTAAGTATTTTTTGGATTTGGTGGATTGAAAATCCAAGTCAAACTCTTAGAGAATGACTATCCATTTGTTGAATTTGCCTCCAACTATCCATTGAGACAAAACATATTGAAAAGGATTAACATCCACCACTACCGTTGTAGTCCTTACTAAGATACAGTGATGTAACCTCTAAACAGCATAAACAGCTGCTAAGGCTAAATTCTCAACATGGGAGTACCTAAGTTCAAGTCCGGCTAAAGCATGACTGAGACAATAAATGACATGCTCTTGGAGCTTATCATCCTCCTGGACTAGGACTACCCCTATGGTCGACTTAGATGCGGCCAGATACAATATACAATCCCTAGAGTAATCTAGCGGATGTAATAATGGTGCCGACAACAAAGCTTTTTTCAATGCCTCAAAAGAGAGTTGTGCAATTTAATCCCATACAAATGGGGTGTCCTGTTTTAATGGGTGCATGAAACCCTTAGTAATCTTGGCATAATTTACAATAAAACATCGAAGAAAATTGGACTTCCCTTACAGGCTCTGAAGTTGCCTGATAGAACGAGAAGGAGGCAAATTTACAATGGCCTCAACTTTCAATGGATCCACCTGAATGCCTTTATTAGAAACAATGAATCCAAGCAGTTTCCCTGACTCGACACACAACACACACTTGTGGGGATTCAAGCAAATTTTATAGTATATACATCATTCAAAAATTAAACGCAAGTGATCTAGATGATTAATTCTCTTACGAGAATGTGCAATAAGATCATCAAGGTAAGGTTCGATAATGGCTTTAATATCATGAAATGCAAAATTCATTTCCCACTGAAAGGTTTCCCCAACATTTTTCAATCCAAAGGGCATTTTATTGTATGTGAAGATACCCCAAGGACAAATAAAAGTTGTTTTATGTTGGTCTTCTGGTTTAATTTTAATTTGATTATATCCGGAGAAACCATCCATAAATGAAAAGACTTCACTTCCCACCCAAGCATCAATAATTTGATCTATAAATGGCATGGGATAGTTGTCCTTAGGACAGGATTTGTTTAAATCTCTAAATTCAGTACAGATGCGTATGGTCCCTTGCTTTTTGTCAACAGGAACATGGTTGGATACCCATTCCGTTAAAGCTATGGGATAAATAAAACCAGCTTTCAGCAGTTTTTCCACTTCATCCTTCACTGCCGCCGCTTTACATGGGTTAACAGGTCTCAACTTTTACCGAACAGGTTTAGCGTTAGGGTATGTTTGGATCTCATGCTCAACTATAGATGGATCAATTCCTGGAATCTCCTCATATGACCAGGAAAAAACGTCGCGGAATTCCTTAAACAAGGATGTATAGATTGCAATCTCCTCAGGAGAGAAGTTTGCGTCGATATGTATACTTTCCACAACGTTAGGATTTATAGAGATGTTGATAGGGATGGTAGCAGAAATATTTTCCATATTCCCCTCAGTAAATATTCCTTCCCTTGGTAAGGGATTAATGGGCATGTCAACATCATCTACCAAACTCATATGAAACTCTTGATTATCTATCATGCTTAACTCTGGAAGAAAAAAGGATCGATAGTGAATATCTTCACACATCTTATCTTGTCTGCACATGGCTTCCAAAATGGCTTCATGATAAGGTAAAACCATATCTAAACAATCTATAGAATGCAAACCGTTTTATTCCCAAGCAAGCAGATAGGATTCTTCCAGTTCCTCTGAGACTGTGAGGGGGACTGAAAAGGGATCAACAGTGGTTTGGGTGATAGCTTGATAAGCCACTTCCACTACCGATAAGGGCACTTCAGGTTCATGGTGGGAAGGGAGAACCCAAGGATCAGTCCTATCAACGACCATGGCTATGGACTTCCCCACACTAGTAGAACCTATATAATTAATAGGAGATGGAAGATCAAATGTGCCCATAAATGACGCATACATTCCAGCCCCTAAGCTCTCTGAGGCAAGTTTGACCTGATCAACCAATGGTATAGTGGACTCATTAGATTCCATGCAGAATTTTTGAGTAAAATTGATTTGGTCAACAGTAACCAACTTCCCTTCGTGTGGAAACACTACCACCCAAAAGACAGCCGATGCAATAGAAGACATAGCATAAGTCTATCTTCTTCCCAAGAGAAAATTATAGTCCAAAGGTGCATCAATCACCTCCACCTTAACAAACACCGCTTTCCCTGCCAGCTTAATTTCAAAATCCAGTAGGATACCATGCAGTTGGAATGACCTTCCATTGAAAGAATCAAGCAGGGTGTTTGACGGGACCAAATCTGGGGATCCAAGAGCTTTCCAACGCGACAAGGACATAACACATGCAGAAGCACACTCATCAAGAATTTCCCTTCCAATGGTCTTTCCACCATGGATGACATCTATCGATAAGGCTACATGATATGGTAGGTGAATTTTGACATCAAACAAATTAAATTTCACCATGAGACTCGATGAGTCCATACTGCCTAAGGCTACTAAGAGTGCATCCTGCTGGGCAGGACAACTCTGTAACACCTCTAAAGCCGACATTGCACAAGGTGTCTGGGCTAAGTCTTCAACTATGAAGTATTTGGTTGTGGCCCTAGCATTAAGATTATGCAAATTCTTCTTAAACACACCTTTCGGTATCTTGGGAATAATTTTGGCAGGTTTCTCAATCGTGAGAAGGTTATAAGTTTCACCTATGGACTTACCCTTCTCCAAGGTCTCTTTTTCATAGTTCTTATTCCTGGTCTATAGTTGATCCGAGAGGATCTAAAAAGGACAATTTTTAAAATCATCATATTGAAACAAAAATAGTACCACGTTAAAGATCTCGTCAAGCTAATTCCAACAGTGAAAACGGCGTGTCAAACGGACTCTAGATGCAAAAGATATTGCGTTTTGAAGTTTGGCCCCAACAGGGAAAATTTTGGCTAAAGTGCCACGTGGCACTCCCTCAAGCTGCCACGTGGTAGTCAAAAAGTGCATTCTGATGACATGGCATGATGATGTGGCATGATTACATGGCTTGCTAAATGGCATGATGATGTGGTATGATGACATGGCATGCTGATGTGGCATGCTGATGTGGCATGGTGACATGGCATGATGAAGTGGCATGATGACTAGCATGCATGCATTTACTCATGAGAAATTGCAAAATTATTAATATTTGAAGTGAGTGGAAAAATTACTCACATATTACTCATTTATTTTATTCCTTGAGTTGTTATGAAGTTAATGCATGGTTGTAACCAAAAACAAACATGCCATATTTGTAAAGAAGTTGTAACAAGTTCGTTTATGGTTGAAAAACCAACATGCTATTTAAAAAAGGGATTTTGTTATGTAATGGATTATTGTTGGATTTTGTAAATGTCATTATGGGGAAGTAACTAAATGTGAAAACCCATGGGCATGTGGGCATGAACCATATTTTTGGTTTATGTTCTTAAAATCCAAACCAATTTGTAACTAATCCCAATTTGGAGAATCACATGTATCATGCCACCAAGAGTAGATTCTCCTATTTAAGCACTTGTCATGTGCATTTGAAGGGAGCTCAAGTTTGTAGAGATGTATCCCATAGAGGAAGCAAGCATCTGAGAGGCCCCATCAGGGGTCTCCATTGGAGAAGCTCATGGAGAGGCTCCAACCTTGTAGTTCCAGCTCAGAGAGCAAGACTGGTTCCATCATGTCCGAAGGTGATCCAGCATAGGAGACAAAGAAGCAGATTCAGTTTGAGGAGGCAACATTTCAATTTGCATTTGAAGGAAAGTAGCGACCATCTACACTCTCATCCCGAAGGACAAAGGTGAAGGGATTGGTTGGTAAGAGTGTGACTTTGGTTTTATTGATGCACTTGTCATGCAAACATATTGTTGTCTATTGAGACTATCCTGTAGAAGATCGTGTGGCGTAGCTCGAGGTTCATGGCTCGTAGAGTCAGTTGAAAGAGTGCGATTTGCAACATTATGCAAGTCTTTGATCCACTCAAGGTTCGTGGCTCGTAGAGTAAGTTGAAAGAGTGTTATTGGCTACATTGGGAAAATATCTTCACATCCAAGTTTGGAAACTTCTCGAGACAAAGGAGGTAGGCATTTGCTTGCTTGATTTTTGTAGTCTTTAATTGAGTCCTATAGCTTGTGCACTTATGTGACCCATCAGAGGCAGTTATGGTGTGGCAGTAGAGATGAACAAATGATGAAGACTCTACAGGTGAATCCATTGTGATGTATCTCATGTATTTGTGCATCTTTGCAATGGATTTGTCACTCTATCTTAGAGTAGGCCCGGAGACATAGCCAGGAGATCTGGTGAACTCCGTAATCAAATCGTGTCCCTAATGTGCCTAAATGATTTTTCATTTTCATGTGGATGATTCTATGTTACACACTTATATTATGCTCATGTTCACTTGCACTAACGTCAGAAAAATGATCCTATTGGTCCTGATTGTTTCGAGCGGGTTCGATGACTTTCCGGGATTGCCCCCGGGATCAGATCAAGTGGTATCAGAGCAGGCTAACAAGTGTTGCAAGTTGTGGACTGTTATGAGAAAAATTTTGCAGTGTGCAAAAATCCAGGAATTGGAAGCAGTTTGTGCAGGCACCAATGAAGCAAGAAGTAGATGAGCATACCTGCAAGAAGCTTTTGGGGACCAAAATCCTTCCCAGTAGGGAGGAATGATCTGGGAGGATCTAAAAAGGCAAATTTTCAAAATCATAATATTGAAAAAAAATATTACCATGTCAAAGAACTCGTCAAGCCGATTCCAACGATGCAAACGGCGTGTCAAATGGACTACAAATGCAAAAGATGTTGCATTTAAAAGTTTGGCCCCAACAAGGAAAATTTTCCTGAAGTGCCACGTGGCATTCCCTCAAGCTGCCACGTGGTAGTCAAAAAGTGAATTTTGATGACATGGCATGATGATTTGGCATGCTAAATAGCATGATGATGTCGTATGATGACATGGCATGCTGATGTGGCATGATGATCTGGCATGGTGACATGGCATGATGAAGTGGCATGATGACTAGCATGCATGCATTTACTCATGAGAAATCGTAAAAGGATTAATATTTGAAGTGAGTGGAAAAATTACTCACATATTACTCATTTATTTTATTCCTTGAGTTGTTATGAAGTTAATGCATAGTTGTAACCAAAAAAAAACATGCCATATTTGTAAAGAAGTTGTAACAAGTTGGTTTATGGTTGAAAAACCAACATGCTATTTAAAAAAGGGATTTTGTTATGTAATGGATTATTGTTGGATTTTGTAAATGTCATTATGGGGAAGTAACTAAATGTGAAAACCCATGGGCATGTGGGCATGAACCATATTTTTGGTTTATGTTCTTAAAATCCAAACCAATTTGTAACTAATCCCAATTTGGAGAATCACATGTATCATGCCACCAAGAGTAGCTTCTCCTATTTAATCACTTGTCATGTGCATTTGAAGGGAACTCAAGTTTGGAGAGATGTAGCCCATAGAGGAAGCAAGCATCTGAGAGGCCCCATCGGTGGTCTCCATTGGAGAAGCTCATGGAGAGGCTCCAACCTTGTAGTTCCATCTTAGAGAGCAGGCATGGCTCGATCATGTCCGAAGGTGATCTAGTGTAGGAGACAAAGAAGCAGAGTCAGTTCAAGGAGGCAACATTTCAATTTGCATTTGAAGGCAAGTAGCAACCATCTACACTCTCATCCTGAAGGACAAAGGTGAAGAGATTGGTTGGTAAGAGTGTGACTTTGGTTTTATTGATGCACTTGTCATGCAAACATATTGTCGTCTATTGAGACTATCCTACAGAAGATCATGTGGTGTAGCTCGAGGTTCGTGGCTCGTAGAGTCAGTTAAAAGAGTGTGATTTGCAACATTATGCAAGTCTTTGATCCGCTCAAGGTTCGTGGCTCATAGATTCAGTTGAAAGTGTGTGATTGGATACATTGGGAAAATATCTTCATGTCCAAGTTTGGAAACTTCTCGAGACAATGGAGGCAGGCATTTGCTTGCTTGATTTCTGCAGTCTTCGATTGAGTCCTATAGCTTGTGCACTTATGTGACCCATCAGAGGCAATTATGGTGCGGCGGTAGAGATGAACAAATGATGAAGACTCTACAGGTGAATCCATTGTGATGTATCTCATGTATTTGTGCATCTTTGCAATGGATTTGTCACTCTATCTTGGAGTAGGCCCGGAGACGTAGCCAGGAGATCTGGTGAACTCCGTAATCAAATCGTGTCCCTAATGTGCCTAAATGATTTTTCATTTTCATGTGGATGATTCTATGTTACACACTTATATTATGCTCATGTTCACTTGCACTAACGTCAAAAAAATGATCCTATTGGTCCCGATTGTTTCGAGCGGGTTCGATGAATTTCCAGGCTCGCCCCCGGGATCAGATCAGTAGTAAAGTTTGATATTGAACCATGTTGATATAATTGGGGTCAGGGGCATTTGGGGTGCCCCCTGCTACATTTGAAGCTGAAGCTGAATTTTTTCCTTAGGGAAAATGATCCTTTAGGACAACCGGTTGTTGAGCTTTTAATAGCTTCTGAGCTTGTTCCATAAGGGGACAAAGATGGGTGAGGTGATCTTCATGGAAAAAATTACATGGGAATTTCACCTCCTTCTTTTCTTTCTTTCCCCCATCAGCATTGTTTGCGGGTTTTTGCTTGTTTTGATTTCCCTCCCCTTTCTTTCCTCTCTTATTTTTCCCACTGGGCTGCTGATTTCCCTTTTGAGAGGTTTGTGCAAAAAAAATTGCATTTTGGGGTGAGGGGAAGCCTTTGTGTTATACCAAAATCCTATCACCATCATGTGATAAGACATTTGACATACCTATTTCCCTGAATCCCAGCTTCTGGAGTGGAAACTAAATGGTTTTTCATCAATATTACATGAAAATCCCCAGCACCATGCATGCCCTTTTATCCAGGAGTGGTACCCTTGTTCACACCTCCCATACTCTTTTTCCCATAAGAGGTGCCACCACTTATAGTCGTTAGTCCATAAGTGGTTATTACCAAAATCGCTTTGTCACTAAAGAAAAAACGTGGTACTTTGGGTAAAAAGGGAAAAAGACAAGCTTCTCGAGGCTTCTAGATGATAAGCCTCAAGATATAACTTATCCCTACTGTAGTGGTTCAATTGAGCTCGAGATCCCCCATCCTAGGATCTTGGAGGCCACCTCACCCACAAATCTCTCAACCTATGCTATCCATCTAGCCTTATAAATACAAGCTTATGGCCATGGTTGAGGGGGAGAACATTGAAGGTATTGTTATCCTGTTGTATTGATTCTTGGCCTAAGATCATTTGGATAGAGCATAAAGATCTAGAGTCGAAGCTTTTGGGGATGAAGAGATGGTTTCATGGAGATGCATGTCAACACTAAGGCTTGGTTGTAAAATTCTTCATATTTCTAATGCAAGTTGATTTCTGTCCCACATATGATGTTGTTGTTGTGATTTTACATTTATATGTTGATAGATTCTTTAGTCACTAGCATAGATTAGTAGATCATATTCTCGTTGCTTTGATTCGTTTTGTGTTGAGATTTTTTGTAGGTACATAGGTGAATTGTCAAAGCCTTGTATTCCAAATATCTACAATGTCTAGGGAGAGTCTTCAACCTCTGTCCTATATTTGTTGTGGATTTGAACCATTCAGACCAGTGGAACACCTTACTGTCTGCAGGAGGTGAAATATTCTAGCTGACAAATTTGGCGACTCCGCTGGGGAAATGCATATCAGTTGTTATGATCTTCCTCAATCTGCAACTCTTGTCTGAATCCAGGATCCATTTTATTCAACTCTCTTCAGTTAGATCTACTTTTTGACTGACTCTGTTTGGGTTTGAAACCTCCAGATATGTTCAGATCTGAGTCATTTCGATCTTTTATGCTCTGTTTCCATACTCAATTCAATAGTATTTGCATTGATCTAGTCTGTTTCTGAGTTGATATATCGTTCTCTTTGTGTTTGGATTTTTTATAAGGAACCGCACATGTTATATTGACAAGGAGTGGTGCCACCACCTGAGTCCAGTTAGCAACACGCGGTGCCACCGTCTGAATCCAGTGACCAAGGAGCGGTTCTGCCTCAAAACCGCCTGTCAGTAGCTTCATCTGCACGATGCTAGGTAGGCCCTGTTCCAGACTTTGTATTTTCATTTTTTGTGTGTTTTTGGCTTACTTTTTGATGAAAATGAAGGGGCCATGAATTGTGTATTCTATAGTCTCTTTGAGTGTTATATTCCCTTTGCATTCAAAGAGAGTTTGTGTTTCTTGCATTGGATTTTGCATTATTTTCTTTCCTTGAAACCTCTTGCTCTTTTTTGTATATTTTATTCATTGGAATTGGAAATATACATTTCATTTTCATGTGTAGGCTTTGGTTTGTTTTGGACTTGGAATGCATGAGTGATCCATGTTGTTTTGAGTCTTCCTTTTCTTGGGGTGATTCTTGTTTCCTTTTGCATGCTAATTTTTTCAATGCTTGGTAGGAAAGATTGGTTCTTCATTTCCTTGTCTGTTTCAAAGAGAAGTTTTAGTTTTCTCTCTCTTTTGCTTTATTCGCAAGCTTGTTGAATGATTTTCTTCTTGTTTTGTACATGATTGTTTGAAATTCTATATCTTACTTTCATTGAGAAGAAACATCTATTTTCAGCTTTGTGTGCATTAGAGTTAGATTTGTTTGGAAACGTTAGTGAAATCATCTTTCCATTGAGTTTTTATGCATCTTTTTCAAGCATGAAAAGATAGGAAACATTTATGGTTTATTTATGTTAAATGTTCTCTAGATCTCTTTTTTATTTTCTTTGAAGATTGTTTGGGGTGCAATGATATTTTACTTCTCGTTTGGAAAGGTAGAATTGCATTTGCATTTGGGTGTGCATTTTTTGGAAGAAAAGTAAATCTCTATCCCTCTCTTAGGTAGAATTTCATTGAAGAGGAAAACTTGCATCATCATATAGATCAGTGTGCATCTTCTTTAAATTCAAGTTTTCACTCCATGGTTCCACCTAAACACACAAGATAAAATTAACAGTAGTACTAGATTAAAACTTTTAGCAATTTGAGTGATAAGTTAGAGATGTGTTTGGGCTTCGTTAAGCATAGGATCTATCGTTATTTGTCAACATTACATCCTGGGACTCGTGTGGTTCTTCCACGTACCATCAGTATATCAAACGACCTTTCACATACGCTTGAGGTATATAGAAAGGTACTTCACGTACTCGATTGTATATTGGAAGGCCCCTTGTGTACGGTTATGCATTAGACAACACTACTACCGATTTGAGCTCCCTTGTACCTTGTGTATATCAGGAGACCCCTTTAGGAATCATCAAACCATCTGAGTTATCCTTTTGGCTTGTCCTGTGAGGTTCCTGACTCTTATCCACTCCTTTCACATGTTTTCTTGT
Organism: Pseudotsuga menziesii; assembly: GCA_001517045.1. NCBI lineage: Eukaryota > Viridiplantae > Streptophyta > Pinopsida > Pinales > Pinaceae > Pseudotsuga > Pseudotsuga menziesii. The sequence continues at coordinate 278,922 of LPNX010984301.1, read as the reverse complement.
TGCTTTTAGTTTGAGTAGTACTTGCTTGTGCGTGGTAGTTAGGGGGTTATTATAAAGTTTAGAGATGGCATCCTCATCTAGGACTACCCCTCAAGAGGTCCCTTTCCAAGGTGTACCTTTTGTATTCCCTCCAAGTGAAGGTATTGGTCCTCCGTTTATTGCCACTCTAAATCCTCCTATATCAACTATAGGATTACCGGTCTGGCTATTTAATCTAGTAATTCCTATTACACCTAATGTCTCAAATGTCACCTCTCCTCCAGCAGAGGATCAACCTCAACCTAATCCCTCTCCTTATTCGTCGGTTGTGGCTTCATCTCTTTCTTCTTTTTTGCTTGACCAAAGCTCTATGGTTAGTAGTCATGTGGATAAGAAGAAGAAGAAAGGGAAGAGTAAAAAGAAGAAGGATAAGAAAGAGAAAAAGCAGCAACCATCTATTCTTGATGGTGCCCGTTCTAAGAGAACACTCGGAAAACCCAAGTTCCCTTGTAAGCTTCACAAGGGGGACCACCTTCTTAAGGAGTGTCCCAGTCTCTCCCGTGTACAGGAAGAGTGGTCTAAAAGGTACAAACCATCTATGTCATCAGCCTCTGATCATCATGTTGATGATACTCCCTCAACCAGTTACCCATTGGTAAAAGGTCGTAAGGGTAAAGTCTTGTATCCTTGTTTGATATGAAAGGCTATGCATCGTACTTTTCTTTGTCCAATCATGGATGAAGCTTCATGTTGGTTGGAAAATATTACTGATCATCAACAAGTGATTCCAACAAGTGATATTAATTTATCCCTCGATCCCCCACTGGTTGACCAAGTGGTCGATTCAGATTTATCTGTGATCGATCCCACTCTTCCTTCGGAGAGTGAAGTTAAAGTGATCGAGTTGGTTTCATTTCCACCAGATCTCGCTCTTTCATCAGAGAGTGTTAATACTGAAGTAGTCTCTTTGACCAAATATTCATCTTGTTCTTCTCTTCCAATAGAGAATGAACCAAAACTTGCCGAATTTGTTTTGCCTTGTTCTGATTGCTCTCGATAAGAGGAAATTTTGTCTGTTTCGACAGAACCCTCTATGAGTAGTGAGGTTATTTCCTTTGACTGGAGTAACCTAACAGAGTCTCATCTTCATTCAAGTGTTCCTTTCCAGATAGTTGTGAATGTTATTGCTAGGTGGATATTTCCCACTATTGTGGACGAAGGGGCTTCTGTTAGTGTTATATCCTCACCTGCTTAGCAAGATTTAGGTTCTCCTCAGCTTGTGCCAGCCACCGATCAGATATTGGCTTTTAATTGCAGGCCTACTGCACCTTTAGGTACCCTTCCTTATTTTCCTATTGCATTAGGAGGGAAAATTGTCTACATTGATGTTATGCTGGTCCAAGGTCCTTTAGATTTCAATATACTCCTTGGACATGATTATGTGTATGCCATGAAATCTGTAGTGTTCACATTCTTTAGAGTTATTCATTTTCCCCATGATGGGAAGATTGTGACCATTGATCAACTTTATTTTGTTACACCTGACCATTGTATTACTCCTAGTAATCAGACTACCCTGAATGTGCCACATGTTCTTGTGGTTCCTTCCCCTTCTTCTAGTTGCTTCTTCCCATCATAGGTAAAATGGGGGGCATGGCTCCAGCCTCTGGATTTCATACTGGAGTTAAGTTGCTAGATTTTATGAAATGGGGGCATGGCTCTAGCCTCTGGATATCATGTTGGATAGGAGCAGGTTTGAGAGCATAGTTTACTATTGGTTTCAAGCTATTTAAAAAATAAAACCACTCCTTAAGAATAGTTTACGCTTTTGGTTTCAAGCTTGCATAAAAATGAAACCATTTTTTGACCATCATGTCAGTTTTCCTTAAGCATAGTTTGCACTTCTGGTTTCAAGCTTGCATAAAAATGAAACCATGTCTAGAGCATAGTTTAAGCTTTTGGTTTCAAGCTTGTTAAAAAATAAAACCATTCCTTAAGCATAGTTTACGCTTTTGGTTTCAAGATTGCATAAAAATGAAACCATGTCGCGAGCATAGTTTACCTTTTGGTTTCAAGCTCGTTAAAAAATAAAACCACTCCTCAAGCATAGTTTACCTTTTGGTTTCAAGATTGCATAAAAATGAAACCAGTCCTTTGAGAAAAGTTCCCATTCTGTGTCAAGCTCGTTAAAAAATGAAACGGATGCCTTTGATCAAAGTTCCCATTTTGTGTCAAGCTTGTTAAAAAATGAAACAAATGCCTATGACCAAAGTTCCCATTCTATGTCAAGCTCATTAAAAAATGAAATGGATCTCCTTAAGCATAGTTTACCTTTTGGATTCAAGCTTGCATAAAAATGAAACCATGTTCCAAGCATAGTTACCTTCTATTTCAAGCTTGTGTAAAAATGAAATAGATCCCCTTCCCTTGAGTTGAGTCTTCACTTTAGTGTTAGAACTTGAACATTCTTTTCACATGCCTAGTTCTCATTCTTCCTACCCCCTTGGTGAACATTTTCACATTAGTAACCAATATTTTTGGTTGGGTATGGAAAAAGAATCATCAAATGAAACGAATCTTGGGGGCATGTCGAGCCGCTAGCAACCATGCTAGGGGTAAGCTTCGCTAGCAATCATGTTGGGGGAAAGATTCCAACCTCTGTATATCATGTTAATTGGATTTTTCAAGCATAGTTTACCCATTGGTTTCGATCTTGCATAAAAATGAAACCAATCCCTGAGCATTCTTTTAACTGATCTTTGAGCTCATTAAAAACAGTAATATGGTGTTGATCTTACTTTTCATTTTTCGTGCTCTAGTTAAAACATGAAAAGTGGTTTGAGCTTAGTTTATTATTTTTTCGTGCTCTGGATTCAAACATGAAAAAGGATAATGGAGTTCTCTTTAAACCCTTTTCAGGCTCCCTAAATACAAAAAGATCGTCGAGCGATCGTGTCTTCTTCATGCTCATTAAAGTATTTGAAGAGTTGTCCTTTCCGATGATAGGTTATCTCTTTTTTGGTTCAGATAGGACTATTAATGAAAAAGGATCACTCTAGCCAATCATGACTAGAAGAGTTCTCTAAGGTGTGATTTTACACTTTTTCAGGCCTTAGATACTAAATCATACGAAAAAGGACCCCTTTGGAGTCTTCTTCCATATTCGTTCAGGCTCTCTAAACATGAATGATACAGAGTTTTTTTTTCAGTGGACTCATTAAATTAAACATTGAGAGACCCATTTTGGGATCAAACCCCTCCTCTCTCAGGTTTGTAAAACATATGATTCTAGAATTGTCTTTTGACAAGCTTTATCAAGTGTTTGTTACCCTCTTTGAACTCGTAAAACCGAAAAGAGGCACTCATCAATCATGATGGAGAAAATGGGAAGGGAATCATCTTGCAAATAATGGTAGTTGTTTGTCATTACCTTTGAACATGGCACTTGTCTGAAAAATCATGTTAGTCATCTGGGTATTCAGCTGATCTCTGTGACGATCCACTTTCATGAGTCATGTCACTCCTTTGAGTCTTTCAAAAGAATGCATCGTCCACTCTCTCATTGTGTGTCTATTTCATATAGTCATGATTCCAAGTATTTTGTCATGCTTCTCGATGTTCAAAGGGGATTTGAAGAAGTCTTACCTCTACAGTCTACACAGTCTTTGTGTCAGTATCTTTGAGTTAGTCATATGGTTACTACATTTGCATCATTCCAGAACTATGTTCCAAGTTTCGTGTCATCAATGTGGGACTCATCATGGCCCTCCTTCGACGAGACTGTCCCCATCGACATCAGCTCATCATCCGGGAAATAGTCTTAGAAACAATGTTTAGTACCTTGAGATATGTATGCCTTAACGACAGATTCTCTCACTATCGACATAGGTTCACATCATTGACTTTTGATCGATAGAATTAACTAGGTGTTTCGACATCAGGACATCTATTCACACTCAGTAGATTGTACTAGGGTAACTTGGGAATCACTGACATTAATGGTGATTTCCCTTGCACTTGTTAACGGTTCACATCATTGGCCAGTAATCAAGTGGTTTCTACCATGTTTGACTTCATATCATTGTAATCAAATGGATAGAATCGTACTTTGTGAAAGACGAGACAAAGACCCTGGGAATTTGTTTAAAGTGCTCATTGCTTTTCCCCAGGTTGCGATGGAGTTTTGTATATCTAGCATGGATCCACATTTGTATGGTCATGGCTATGCTCAAATTTGTGTCTATATGACATAGATATACGTTATATGTCTAGTATCTATGTCCAAGTTTGAGTCCTCTATCACATGGATCTAGGCTGTCATCTAGTAGCAATGCTTGTTTATTCCACTCATAGATCTGCCTTGTATTAGTTTGCAGATATGAGTTTGGTTACTTGTGTCTATGAGTGAACATATTGATGTACTACAGATTCCTACTTGATGACATGCTATGATCAAGCCAACATTTTCATCTCTTGGAAATGACTTGTTCTCAAAGATCTCATTTATCATATCCCTCTAAGAATCATGCATTGGGGGGCATCCTGTTATACCAAAATCCTATCACATCATGTGATAAGACATTTGACATACCTATTTTCCCTGAATCCCAGCTTCTGGAGTGGAAACTAAATATTTTTTCATCAATATTACATGAAAATACCCAACACTGTGCATGCCCCTTTATCCAGGAGTGGTACCCTTGATCGCACTACCCATACTCTATTTCCCATAAGCAGTGCCACCACTTATAGCCCTTAGTCCATAAGTGGTTGTCACCTCTATCATTGAAGGAAAAATGCGGTACCCTGGGTAAAAAGGGAAAAAGAGAAGCTTCTCGAGGCTTCTAGATGATAAGCCTCGAGATATCCTTTATCCCTACTATAGTGGGTCAATTGAGCTCGAGATCCCCCATCCTAGGATCTTGGAGGCCACCTCACCCACAAATCTCTCAACCTATCCTATCCATGTATCCTTATAAATACAAGCTTATGGCCATGGTTGAGGGGGAGAACATTGAAGGTATTGTTATGCTGTTGGATTGATTCTTAGCCCAAGATAATTTGGAGAGAGCATAGAGAGCTAGAGTCAAAGATTTTGGGGATGAAGAGATGGTTTCATGGAGATGCATGTCAACACTAAGGCTTGGTTGTACACTTATTCGTATTTCTAATTCAAGTTGACTTCTGTCCCACATATGATGTTGTTGTTATGATTTCACATATATATGTTACTAGATTCCTTAGTCACTAGCATAGATTAATAGATCATATCCTGGTTGCTTTGATTCATTTCATGTTGAGCTTTTTTGCAGGTACACAGGTGAACTGTCAAAGCCTTGTATTCTAGATATCTACAGTGTCTAGGGAGAGTCTTCAACCTCTGTCCTCTATTTGTTCTAGATCTAAACCATTCAGACCAGTGGAACACCTTGCTGTCCGCAGGAGGTGAAATATTCTAGCTAACACTTTGCTGCCTCCGCCATAGAATGTTTGACGGACAGCTGATGGAGTTGTTTGGCCAAAGATTCTACAGTGGGAGAATTAACGGAACCAAACACACCATCGGCATGGGGTATAGGCTTAGGTTTACCAGCATCATGTGTTGGACTCAGTGCCTCAAGGATAATCTCATATAAGATCCCAGACCGAGAATATATCAAATCTAGTTATTGGGCCCTGAGGATAGCTTCTTCCTCATCCGTCACTCCTAAAGTAGATACATCCTTAGATATATAAGGCAATAGGAATTTAACGAACCATTATAATAAAAAATCAAAAGGAATAGTGGCTTTAATAATGATCTTCTGCCTCCTCCACTCTTGGATGTGATCCAAAATATGGGTAGCCTTGTTCTGCCGAAAGGTAGAAAACAAGTCCATTATGAAATCATATCGGAGAGGAAGATGGAAGTGACTAAGGAGAGCATTAGCCAAGTCCCAAAAACTACTAAATGTAGTAGAAGGCAACTCAATGTACCATTTTGCTGTAGTACTCGTCAAGGTTCTTTGGAACAGCCTAAACCGAACTGAATCTTCATTCACTGAGTTGAAAGAGCACCATAAATGGAAAGTGGTGGCATGAGCTCTAGGATCTTCACCAACTTTGCCTTTGAATTTTGGGATATCTGAGAGCAGCTTGGTAGGGACAGGTGGCCAAGTGGGATCATGCCTCACCAGGTCATTCATCAGTTTAGACAAATCTGGCAAGTTTAACATTTCTAGGAAGGGAATATTGGGTCTAACTGGAGCACTAAAAGTACCAGTTTGGGGATTAGAGGGACCTGCCCCCATATTCCCATATGTGAATGTGGGGTTGCCCCCTATTGCCAGTTTGGAAGTGGATGGGTTGCTTTGAAAAGGGTTCCATCCATAAGCCACAAGATTGTTTGTGTAAGGTGCAATATAAGAGGTTCTGGCTGCCCCAGTCGAAACTGGGGTTTGAAATACAAGAGCAAGTATCCCTCCAGTAAAAAGCGAAAAGGGAGAGCTTGTGGACGGAGTAGAAACTAGAGTTTGGAAACCTTGACAATAAGGGTTAGTGTTTCCAAACTGCACCCCTACATATGGGGGTGTTGGGCCAACATATGGGGGTGTTGGGCCTACAATTATTCTATCTCAACTGTGTTTAAATTAAGACGGTTTTCCCTAAGTTATGGTTCACTCAAAACTTCGCTAACTCCTATTGGTTCAAAAGAATCATCTGTGTCCAATCTCCAAATTTGAGGGGGAGGTGGAGGTTCCAATGTAATAAGCGGAGGAAGGTTTTGCAACCTTTGTGACCTTTTGATAGGTTGGTCCTCCACGATTGTAAATTTTACTTTTCAAACCCTAAGGTTGGCTAAATACAGACAAACCATAGATCAATCACTATAAAAATACCTAAAGTCTCAACAATCACAAGGTGTACAAGATATTTTTTCCCGAAGAAAGATGAGAGACAGTTTCTTGGCATCCTTGAAGAGGTTCTTAGGCACAAGAGGAGGAATCACCCACCGCCCTCCTACACTTTCAACAAGGGTTACCTTCCAAGCCCATCCAAGGTGAACCAGAAATAGACTTCTGGTTTACTTGTGTATGAACCCTAGATGTCAAGAGACTAGAGGCTACCTTAACTATTCCAATAGTCTGGGGGGATAGTTGCAATCCTAATTAGTATGCATGGGCATGGTAGTTGATCCCAAAACTTTGTCTAGGATAGAATCCCCAGATGTGTAAAAACCTTGTTTTACATTTCAAGAAGGAATCAAAGGGTTATCTCCTCAATCCAATGCCTCCACACGACCTTGTGCTTAACTCCTATTTGAGAGGAGCTTCCCAGATACTATCAATAAAGACAAGGATTTACCAATTGAATGGCCTATTATGTTTGAATTTAAGTACTTATGGGGAGTTTACACTTCCTATCCCACAAGTATAGCCTAAGCTAGTAAGTCTATGGCCCCATAAAACAAAAATTACTAATAAATTTTAATTATGGTGTTCATTTTAAGGGTTGTTTTTACTCAGAAGGAAAGTGGAGTGAAAGACTATGATGTTATTGACTCGATAAGAAATATAAAAAACAGGTGTATAAATCAATTTCAAAGCAAATGATCACTACTTAAAACAAGCTTCTCTTTTTCTTTTTCTTTTTTTTTTGTAAATATAAACTGATGAAAATGAAACTATGAAAGAGAAAGCTAAGACTTATTTTTGTAATTTTTGAGATTTTATTTAAAAACTGAAAGTAAAACTACCATATGCAATTCAAATGCAAAATGTTTCCAATGTTTTTCTTTTCACTTTTCAAATTCCTCGAAGATTACTAATGCACCTAAATGAAAAATTATTGAGTATGCTTGGATAATCTAACTATATAAAATGAGCAAAATGAAGTAAAGCAGATTTATAAAAACCAAAAATCAACCACCTAAGGAAGACTTGGAACACACCCAGCTGGGAAGATACAATGAATAGAAATCACTGAAATAAATCAAAGGCAAGTGACAAACCAACACTATTCAAAAATAGAATGGTATATGTGGTATCTAGAACCCTGATCACTGATTCATACAACTAGCACTTGGACCTATTACCCAACATGAAAATCCACTTCAAAATGGTAAAATAAAGACAATCGAACCAATAAGAACCCAAGGGCTTAACAAAAAGCACGAAGTATGGTTAATAGGGCAATCAAACCTACAGTGCAAGGCCAGTACTGAAGACCACTAAGCAAGACAAAATCCACAAAGGGATAGGGACAAGCAACCCAACCTAAAAAAAAAAAATATTATACTTTTACGCAACTATTCACAAGAGAAACCCATGTACTGTATGCGACTGTCTAATACAGCAACCTGTGTATGCAGACCTCTATATGCAGCTTTGTAGCACAACAACTTGTGTATAGGAGTAAAAATTTTCAACAAAAAGAAAAATTATGAAGGTCTTCAAACACCACTACAAGTATGAACCAAGACAAGACACCACACACTGAATCAAAGCAAAGACTGGGCACAGATCTACAGAGTTAACCCACAACAGGATAGGTTCCTCAGTGAAGTCACCAGTTCTGTTGTTCAGGAATAAACACGCTTGTAACCTAGGTTCTAGGGTTACCAACTTACTTCTAAAACTTGTAGATAATTAGCTTTAGATAAGTAAAGAAAGGAAAAAGAAATAAATATTGGACTAACTCGATTATCGACAGTTGATCTAAGCTTGATCTTCTTCCTCTCTACTTCTCTCCAAAGCTTTCAGGAATGCACCTCCTTCACCTGCAAAGAGAAAATTCTCCAAGTACAATCTTATACATGTATATATAACAGGTTAGATAAACAACATATATAGTGCTTAAACAAATATATTCATTAAAGAGACTCAACACAATGTTGGAAGAAGAATTCTCTTTATTAACAATCAGTGAATGAGATAAGTGTACAACCCAAAGCCTGAGACAAGGACTCCTCTGCAACCGAAGGATTCTGAGTTATGGTACTCTAAGACTTCTGAAGATATACCACCAGCATAACTTTGCTCTCAAAAATTTATTGATTAATGCCCTCCCCAAGACCTCTTCTATACTTTGGGAAATAGAGTGGTTTCGAAGGTTGAGGAGGTTGAGATAGTTGGGGTAGTTAATGATTAGGGACCAACTAATATCCATTAATCATGATTTATATTTTTTAATGTCGAATGGATATGTACGCGACTATTAATATAGACAACCCACGTATGACACGTGAGTTGCTTAAAGGAAACCCGCATATGGATTTGTACACGGGTTGTAATGGAGATAGTTGTGTACAATATGCGAGTTGTCAATAGGAATAGTATCATACATATGCAAGTTTAAATGAATATAGTCACGTATGGCAATCAACACTTAGAAAAATAAAATGGCAAGTTGGTTGAAGGATAAATGCATCTCATGTCATGCCCATCTATAGTGTTTAGGAAAACCTCAATCCTACAGTGTCCTTTTTGTACCAACATATGTAATGTTGGCACTCAAACGGAGAAGTGTCATTTGGGTTGATAACACTTAGCTGACTAGTAATCATATGAAATTCATTTAAATGGCCAGCAAAAAATCCAACTTCTAACATATTCATATTAAATAAACACTTCATTAAAAATACCTTATTCGAAGCCAAGGGTTTTTCATAGATCTTGTTACCAAAAAAACTTCCTATGGCTTGGGGTGGACCACAATAGAGTGTATGACACCAAAAATCAATCCACTTCCAATATGCTAAAGAAATAAACAAGTCTAAAACTAAGGGATGTGAGGTGTACCTCATTCCTGATGTTTGTAGTAGATGCTCGTTGAGCTTTCAACCACACTTGCACATACATTTCATTCTCAACAATAAATAAACATACAAGTATGATATATATTAAGCGTTAGAACCTACTCTAGCCTATATAAATCCAATATATAATCAAAGCAACTACATCCATGAATGAACAATATTCATAGTTATGCATATTATGGATGAGAAATGGATATTTCTATTAAATATAAACAAATATATAAGTGACAAACATTGTCTGCACCTCATTGAAATAAATAAACCAATTCCTCCACCTATTCCTCCACCACGTCAATCCACCATCTCAATGGAAATCTCACAAGAAAATGAAAAGGTTGGGAAGAGAATCAATGATTGCTCAAAGGATAAAGGGATACAGACTAAAGTATACAAGAATGGGTCACAAATACACTATATTTCCTTTTCTCTCACAAGTTCTCCTCCTCTAATGCAACCAAGTATCTCAATATATAGCCCTTCAATAGGAAGTGAAGGGTCGAGTCAGAGTGTTTCCAGGCATATGGAAAGCCAATAGTCAATTTATTAGTGACTTGGTTAGGAAAAATCCAAATATTTTATTTTTGAGCACATTTCCCAATGTCTGTGGTTCGTAGTCGAGCAAGTTGTGTGTGCACGTGGTTTGTAAGATGGTGACTTGTGTATACCCATAAATAATACTTCTTAAGGGAGGTTTTGGACCATCAAAGTTATATTGAGAAAAGGGGGTCCAAAGAGTTTTCATAGGGACAGGGAAGGCCATAAAAACATGATACACCAAGTGTGTTAAAAAAGCTATAACAAATGCCCCCTAATATGTGAGGTCATAGGGGTAACATGATGGCCAAAATACATTATAACAATCCTAGAAGTGGAGAAATGAAGACCTAGTTGGAAGAACTGGTCGTTCATCAGTATAATACAATGATAGGTCTCAACATGTGACTACAAATATGAAGTGTAGCAGTCCCCGAATACGTAATAGTACAATGGACATGAATAGGCATAATAGACATATGTCACATGTGGTCATTGCCACGTAAAATATATAGTGAAATAAGATATTCATATTGAATGAATATATCTGATGCTACACTGGAATTTGGTCATGAGAAATGAGATCTCATAGATACTGGCATGATCAAGGAGGTAGCATATATGGAACGCCACCAAGCTCGAAGGTCTTCTACAAAAATTGTTGCTGGTACATATCCCATCACATGAATAAAGGTGTCAAGGCCAAACATGATCGAACATCGTATCATTACATATCATTGATGTATACCACTAATAGACGCAAGATATCCCACCGATAATGATAATGGGAATCCAAGTACCGAGTGCAATCAAACAAGTGTGAATAGATGTGTTAAGTTTGAACACTTGAGAGAGTCCCTCGATCATGGGACATTGATGTATTTCCAAAATTGTCTACAACAAGAGAACCTTCCATTGATGACTACAAGTCTCAAGGAACTCAATGGAATCTAGATCCCTATTCTAGAAGAAATGATATGAATTTGATGGAATGGAATCCACTGGAAGGAGGGTATTGATGCATCCCCCATCAACCAACACGAGGTACTCATCAATGTTGGATAATTTGGAAGAAATCGAATGAATAATATGTGCATGAACCAGTATTGAGAATGGTCGACATGTAAAGACAAGATAACGAAGGAGTGGTTGAATCATGCTAAAAGTTTCTTCAAACAAGACAATAAGGAATATGGAGACTCATAGGCAGCATAGACTCAACATGTAAACTAGGGAAACTCTATGACACAGGAGGCATCGACAGAGGCTCCATAGGGACTAGAACCATAACAAGTTAGTGGAGAGACTCAGAGTAATGAGTACAGCTCCTAAATTCATACTAATAACCCAACCAATAGATGGAATATACAATGCTCTATTCAAAGGAGACATAACACGACAACTGCCAAAGTAATATCATTTACCGTCTGGTTTTTTATGTTTTTTATTTTTTGGTATTTTTCATATTGGAAAGCTTGAAAAGGAATAAAATTTCTTATAATACAAAACTAGGAGGAAATGAGTTTCACTGGAAAGTAAACTAGTTCCAGGAAGTGGAACATACCGATGCTCAATGCAAGGAAGCATGTTCTGGATAAGGACACTCGAGGGGTATCTCCTTCGAGCATGGGGTAATCAAGACACAAAATATATATGGAAGGCTATGCTTGGATAGGATTGAGAAAATATCGGGATATATGGCTCATAAAACTGAAGGAGGGAGCTGACATAAGGCTCAATACGGCAAGCAGACACATGAAATGCAATTACAACTTGATATAAATTGGAGTCCCTATGGGATATTGATACCATAAAGTTCAAGAAATAATATGATGTTCTTGATCAAAGACATGGCGTAACTATAAGGGACTCCCATGCCTAAGGGAGGACTCTTAGCATCGGTACCAAATGGAAAAACAACATCTATCTAGGGCTCCGATGTGTAGGAAGGATGTAACACATACTTAATGTGACTTCTAATAGTAGTGTGAAGGTTCAATAACATCATAAAGTGGGTTCGTACCTATAGTTAAGGTGATATGGTCATATGGAAATGCATGATGCATATCAAAAAGTGACCCTATCCTATATGCTAGTTCGAATTTATACCTGTTATAGACACGAGCGGGTCAAGACCCTGGAAAAAGTGCACCCAAAATGAATCCCTACAGCACAACATTACACCAAAATAAATCAAAAAACTTAATAAGATTCCAAACTATAGGCTAAGTGGGTAAAAATTTCAAAATAAATTTGTTAAATAGTAAAAATTGGAATTTTCACCATACCATTTTGTTTTTACCACAAATAGTGCATTTGGAGCCATTTGTACCACAAACTTCAACTATTGATTCCAGGACCTAGGAGCAACCAAATCACAAGTTGTTGGGACCAAGTAAATCCTACTCTCATTCCTCATTAATTCCATGCATTTATTTTCATTTTCCACGATGTATTTTATTTTGGAGAAATCATAAAGGGGTATCCTAGCTGACGCACGTCACAATCCATTGAGTAGTGTATAGGGCCAGATGTATGTGGGAAAATCATATAACTCCCATGTACATACACAATTATTACAAAGAAAAGTTAGGTACAGGGCCGCGGATACCCAATTCAATCGTAAACTCTCATCAAAATCCAAATTTTCTTGACAGTATGGTGCTGGAATGGAGGGAGCGTGAGCATGAGGATGTGGATAGGGAAGTCCACCGAGACATAAACACTCAACAAGCTCTAAAAATATGTGGATTATATATATTTTTGAAGCTTTGGGTCTTGAGGGCCCAACCAAGACTTCTTCAAATGTTTGTTGACTACTGGGACATAGACACAGAGGTGTTTCATCTAGATGGGAAGCCCCTGAGACTAGAAGTGGAAGATATCTACTTCATCACCGGACTATCCCACTGAGGCGAGTCAATAAACTTTTGGGATCCTTGGGTGGGAGGAGGGCTCACAACTGAGGAGTATATATATGTTTATTTCCTTCTGTATCCTGAGAAGATCGAAATCTAGGTTCTGGTGAATTCCATCTAGATCCTGAGTCTCAAGGTGATAGTTCTAGTAGTCACCAGAATAATAGGGTTGGAATCACTACATTAAGCCTCTAGGCCTCTCATGCTTTATTCAGTAGAGTGTATGAGACCTACAATGTATGATTGGAGCACATCACTACTAAACACTATGAAACAACAACTGACACATTGTTACTGGGCATGATAAATAACTTTGGGTTCTCCATATTAAATTTAGTCACAACAATCTTGAGACTAAGCACAAACTTATAAGAGATTCAAGGAAATTTAGGCATGAAATGACATTGCAGTACTGCAATAGGAGGTTGCAGTTGTAAATTATCAATAATGGAATAAAATCAATGATACAATATCATGCAAAACTTGCATGAATGCAAGACAATTCGAATTCACTAGAGGTCATTCAAATTGCATGGATGGGTGTAGCTTAACTATCCATTAGCCACACTAAACACACCAGTTAACCACTAATCTAGCCATGATTGACTCTAACTGAGTCCTAACTAAATCAAACTACAATAAATGACCGAGTCTAACTGAATGTCACTCAGCTACATGTCACTGCGTGTCAATCAGTTGGTGGGAGTGCATCACTAACTTCCATCAGCTCTGATGAAGGGAACTGATACTGGTAATCAGAATTTGTTGGAGGTGCGTTAACTAACTCCAGTTCACCCAAATCATCCCAAAATAGACAATTGCATGAGGGATATGCCTTTACAACTCAACTTAACTAATTGTTAGGTGAAACAACATTCAGTTAACTAATTGGTGCACTTATGACACTCAGATCACCCCAGAATTACTCCCTGATTGAAGGAGGAATCCTAGTTAGCATCCCTGATTTAAGGATAAGGATTTGTTTGCCTCCTTGATTGAAGGAGGGCATGGGTGTGATGATGCTGATGTTGATGCCAATTTGAGTCAATAAACTTTGGGTAATGGTTAATTAGGCCAAAATTGACTAAATAGGTGTGTTGGTTGGATAATGACTCCAACATCCCCCCTTAAGATATACTCTTGTGGAGGAGTAAACTAAAATGCATAAAATTCTAGGGCCCCAGAAACAAATACCATAGGTCATTATGTACAATAAAGTAACTCTAAAATGCATAAATAAAATGATAAGTGAGGAAACAGGGAAAACCCAGTGGGAAAAAACCCCCCTCAAGCTGAACATTGAAGAAGTAAATGATCACCTAATGAACTCACCCCCAATAGTGAACGGAGATAAGTGAAATTTTTATCAGTAAATTTCTTGGTGAGGATATCTGCAATCTACTCATCTGTAGGGCAGTATTGTGGAACAATGGTCCTATCATGCACCAACTTCTTGATGTACTACATGTGAATCTCGACATTTTTGGTCCTCTTCCACTGAACTGGATCTATGAAAATATTGATATCACTTTGGTTGTCACAAAATATGATTGTGGACAAATAAATACCAATCTCAAACTCTAAAATAATGCCTTGCAACCAAACAACTTGCATGCAACCATTCACTGCTCCCTTGTAGTCGGCCTCTGCTGAAGACAATCCAATGGCAGCCTTCTTTTTTATATACCAGAAAATGGGGCCACCACCAAATGTAAATACATACCCAGAAGTGGAATTCTAATATATGGAATCCTCTGCCCAATATGAATCTGTAAAACCAACCAACACTAGCTCAGAATCTGCCGCATAGTGAATGTCGTAGGATCTAGTGCCTTGAATGTACTAAAGGATCCTCTTGGATTCCTTCCAATGGAGATCATGATGCTGCTGCATATATATTGATAAAACATTCATGGCATAATATATATCAGTCCTTGAATGTGTCAAGTATAGAAATCTTCTGATCAACTGGTGGTAAATAGTAGAATCCATGGGTGGAGTGGATTTTCCCTCTTCAAGACTGATTCCCGAAAGGAAAGTAAATGGGGAAGCCTAGAAATAATCCATTTTAAACTTAATTAACAGGTCTGAAATACAATTTTACTGAGTTACCATTATCCCATCATATTCTTGATGGATTTTAAGCCCAAGGAATTGTTTCAATAGGCCCAAATCGCTCATTTCAAAAGCACCATGAAGAGCAGTTTTTATGAAAGCAATCGAAGAAAGTGTGCTTCTTGTTATAAAAATATCATAAAAATATAATACTATGATAATAATATTACCATAATACTGCTGAAAATATACATTCGGATCATATTTTCATCTCTGGAAGTTTTGTGAGAGCAGAAAGGCATCCATTTTGGCATACAAAGATCTTGAGGCCTGTTTCAACCCATATAATAATTTTTGCAACTTACACGCCAAAGAAGGATTTGATGTATAACATTTGGGATTATTCATGTATATTTCCTCATTTAGGTCTCCATGAAGAGAATAAATTTTGACATCCATGTGATGCACCTCCCAGTGCTTGGATGTGGCGATGACCAAAACTAGTCATATGGAGTCTATTTGTGCCACCAGTGCAAAGGTCTCATGATAGTCCACTACTTGGACCTGGGAGAACCCTTTTGAAACCATTAGTTCCTTATACTTTAATTTTTTTCCATATGCATAAACCTTTTCCCGATCCACCCACTTGAGCTGAACTAATTTCCTCCCAGGTGGAAGGGAAACTAGCTCCCAAGTTGCATTTTTTCCAAGAGAATTAAAGTCTTCGTCCATAGTAGCTTGTCGTATCATATATTTATGAGCATGGTATTAGGAATTAGGATCATAAAAAATCATTAAATAACAGGTCTCTAACATCAATGAATCATGAAAAGATAGAGAAATACCTTCTCTTTGAAAATAAGACCAAGTTCTTCTTGGATCAATAGGATTTCCAGTGTTTGGCCCGACGAAAGAGAGTGTATTTTTGTCCCAAGTTAGGAGATGAGTTTGCAATTAAGAACTTGATTATGAACCTGATATTTTTTTCTCACTGATATCAGATATCATATATGCAAAATAAAATTCTTCACTCCCACTTTCATCACCCAAAGGATCAGCAGAACATGAGGGAATTTCAGCAGAATTTTCTTCAACTAGTTCTACCTCTTGGAGAGGTTCTTCAAATCGGACACTTATTTCAATGAAAATTTGTTTGGTTATGATATTAAGAAGTTTGAATCCCTTATATTAGTCTGTATATACAGAGAACAAACATTCAATACTTTTCAGTTGCAAATATTTCCTCTTGTCAAGCGGAATTCGAGCCCATGCAATGGAACCAAAAACCTTGAAATTTGACAGATCTGGCTTGTGTCCAAAGTAGGATTTGAAAGGAGTATTTCCTTTTAAAGAAGAGTGATGGAATATATTCTGAATTTTTTCATAAACATTCATGGACTCATCTCATATTTTAGCTATTAAACCTTTGGATTTCAGCATGCAGGTAGTCATCTCTTTGAGGGCCCGGTTTTTCCTTTCTACAACACCATTTTGCTGTGGTGTGTAGGGAAAGGAGTGATGGATTTGAATCCCACTATCAGAAAACATTTGCAGAAATTCAGACTTGATATACTCCCCTTCATTATCATATATAAGAGACTTTATATTTCTCCTAGAGGCATTCTCAACCAATGCTTTGAACTCGGTGAATCTTTGCAAAACTTCAGATTTTTTCTTTAGAAAGAAAACCCAAGTGTATCTAGAGAAATCATCAATGAAGGTAAGTAAATAATCTGAACCACTCATGGATGTTTCAGGCATGGGTCCTCTGATATCATAAATAATAATCCCCAAAATACTTTTTCCATGGCTTTCCTTTCCCCGATCAAACTTGTGCTTAGGGTGTTTGCCGACAATACAACCTTTGCAAATTCCACTGGAAGTTTTGATGGCTCGGAGGCCTTCAACCATGGATTTTTTATTAATTTTATGCAATTATTTGAAGTTCAAATGACCAAATATCTCATGCCATATTCTATTGACCTCATTCCCATGAGTCAGAAGAGTGGTGGGATTTGCATCTGCAACAAACCAGGAAAAATTATAGGCCTTAGCATGATGGTTTGCTATGCATGTTGAAACAAGTTTCCCGGATGCAATATCAATGATTTAAACATAATTCAGGCTAAAAGTAACTATCTTGGGAACTCCGGTATGATTCATTTGATATTCACTCAAAATATTGGAGGTCAAGGAGGGTACATACAGAACATCAAAAAAGCTGCCATGTTCAAGTTTTACAGTACCTTTGCCTTTCGAAATGATCTAAGGGTCATCTCCCATGTGGATGGGAATGATTTTGTTAGTGTCTAAGGATAAGAAGGATTCTCTGCTTTCCATCATGTCATTCGAATCTACAGATTCTATGAGGAGAGATTTGGGCTTCAAGGTGCTTTCCATGAGAGTATGTACTCTTTCTTGATGGGTATCTCGATCTTAATTATCTCTCTTCCGAGCACTCTCTGGAATATTGATATTGTTCCTCTTGAGGACAAGATTCATCTCATCAATATTTTTCTTCATGCAGGCATGTTCAGGGTGAAATCACTTCCCGCAATAGGAACACTTGAATTTCTCTTTGCCTTGGTTTCCTTTGTTTTGTGTCTCTTTGAGCTAAAAGACTCTTCTTGTTGCTGGTTCTTTTCTTTAGGATTTGGAGCATCAAATTTAGCCTTTTGCTTCTTCTTCTTTCCTTTACCCTTCATATATTTGGGACCCAAAGAAAATAGTGCTTGATATTTTGAGGATTTGATGATCCCCATCTGCATAATCTTGTCATGCTCGTTTGTGAGGGACTCATTGAAGGCATTGAGAGATGACATTTTCCAATTTCGGATTGTTATCTTCCCAGTATGGAATGTGGAAACAAAGACTAAATAATCTGAACCAATTTTTGAGAGGATAGTTAGGATGAGTTGATCATCATCCTTCTCAACCTTGTAATGCTTTAATCGGAGCACCAATTGCTTGAATTTTGTGAAAAACCCATTCATAGTTTCGTAGTTTCCTGGATTCAGGGAAATTAACTCATTCTATAGCTGATATATATGTAGATCATCTTGCTTATAAAACAAGGAAGCAAGCTTATCCCAAATCTCCTTCAGAGACTTCAATCCCATGATGTGGAATAGAAGATCTTAGGAAATAGACAGACACAAGAAACCATAAGCTTCATCCAGCTTATTCCAGTACTTTTCCTTCACAACAACATTTGTTGGCTCTACTTCTATGTTCATTGTGACTTAGTAGAGCCCTTTTGAATGGATTTGAATCTCCCTGCCCTCCTTCCATTGGTGGTAATTGAAAGGAGTAAGAGGATTCAGAGAGGAAGCCATGGAGTTGATGTAGCGAATGTAGTGAAGGACCTATAAAAACCCGCAAATCAACACAAAAAGGGCACTGTAAGGTCGAATAGCCTAAAAATTTTAGTTTTTCATCACACCTAGCTTAATTGATCAAGAAAACTTGATCAACAATTCATTTTCTTAGGACTTATGTGGTAAACCTTCGGATTCTGGTGCAGTGCTGGAATTTTTGAGCTTTTTGCTCGAATTTGCATGCTAGATCTGTCAAAAATCATGTTTTTGAATAAGAGCTTCGTCCCACTGTGGCTCTAATACCATATTAAATTCAGTGATAGCAGTATTTACACTAAGCATAGACTTATAAGAGATTCAAGAAAATTTAGGCATGAAATGGCATAACAGTACTATAATAGGAGGTTGCAATTTTATATTATCAATAATGGAATAAATAAATGATACAATGTCATGCAAAACTTGCATGAATGTAAGACAATTCAAATTTACTAGAGTTCATTCAAATTGCATGGATGGGTGTAGCTTAAATATCCATTAGCCACACTGAACACATCAGTTAACCACTAATCTAGCCATGATTGACTCTAACTGAGTCCTAACTGAATTGAAGTGTAATAAATGACTGAGCCTACCTGAATGTAACACACCTACATGTCACTACATGTCAATCAGTAGGTGGGAGTGCATCACTAACTCCAGTTAGCTTCGATGAACTGAACTGAACTGATACTGGTCTTCAGAATTTGTTGGAAGTGCATTAACTCACTATAGTTCACCCAAATTAGCCCAAAATAGACAATTCCATGAGGGAGGTGCCTTTACAACTCATCTTAACTGATTGTTAGGTGAAAAAACATTCATTTAACTAATTGATGCACTTATGACACTCAGATCACCCAAGAATTACTCCCTGATTGAAGGAGGAATCCTCGTTAGCCTCCCTGATTGAAGGAGAAAGCTTAGTTTTCCTCCCTGATTGAAGGAGAAAGCTTAGTTTTCCTCCTTTATTGAAGGAGGGCATGGGTGTGTTGATGTTGATGTCATGGTGTGCTGATGATGATCCCAATTTGAGTCAATAAACTTAGGATAGTGGTTAATTAGGCCAAAATTGACCAAATAGGTGTGTGGGTTGGATAATGACTCCAACACGCAAACATAATTAGATTTTTTTTTTCAAGTGGGTATTGGGACTTAGCCAAAGATACTAGATTCCTCCACATTGTCTATCATATCTTGCCCAAACCCATTGGGTAGAGGTGATGCGGCATTTAGGGGGGGGTCATACACTGAGTCCTTCCCCACTAGACTTCTACCACTGGTGGAGGAGGCAGATCATGGTCGTGGATGACTATCCCTATGCAAGGATAGAATTATGTGGAGACCCAGACATGCCACTACCATTGGGTGTCACATACGGTGACATAGGTAAAAATCCCAAATGTTTTTTGAATTATTTTATTTTTTTCTATTTTTGATATAATAAAATCAAAAACATGATGTTGGCAGTATCACGTACTGACGTTGGTCATGTATATGTAGACGTGGGTCCGAGATAGAAATATGGTTTCCCCAGACATAATTGGAGGGGATGACAAGATGACATGATCAGTGTATATGTAGAGAAAACGCTCCAAAACATACACAACAACTTCGCAAGATTGACACATAGGGTACCCATGGTTAAAGTCAAGGACTTGCTCGAGGCTATGCATAGACATGTAGTAGGAGTACCCTATTTATGGATTAGACTATTCTGGTAGTTGGCCAATGCAGTTGTTTGTTACCATGACCATCACCCTGGCCTATAAGAATATATGACAAGATATACTTTTTTTCTAGACCGTATAGTTTTCCGTGGCTTAAAGCCCCAATTTTGTATCATTATATGGTGTAATGTGGCACCATTTTGGACTACATTCAGAAATAAAAAACTTATAGTGATCAGCTTGATGTATTTGCATGTGTGTTTCAAAGTGAATGGAATGATTATGCTTCATTATTGATGTAACAAATTCCAGTCTAAAATGTAATTTGCATACGAATCGGAAAGATGATTGTAAATCCTAGGAATGTTAATTTATGTTATCTACTCAAATTGTCGTTCTAACAATATTACCTGTAAGAACTTTCATATTAAAGTTATATCTCTTATAGAGTACACACCATTGAACTGTGACACAACCAGCTGTGATTTAAGACGGACTTCAGGAGATCGAACACCATTGGATATGCCATCACATAGTAACTCAATCATGGCGTTATATTCATCAACATTTTTTTATGATGGTCGGAGACACACACCTCTTGAAGACACCACATGACCCTTAAGCATATAAATGACCCAATAAGTCGAAGCTAAGTTCCAGGTATGGAAGCTATAATAATCAGTGTATCTAGGTATACTGAAGATTTCATCAACATCTGTCACAACAAGGGGAATCATTTCAACAAAGCGAATCACTACAAGGGGGCCAAAACTAAACTATGCAGTTGTACAATAATATACAAGATATCAGCCTCGGGTGAGAATTAGGCATATTATTTTTTGATATAGATCCCATTTCTAGGCTCTGCCAAGGATGCCCCTTCATAATCCTCTAGCTAATAGGAACCCTTCTCAAAGAAACATTTTACTACATAAGGCCCATGCCACATGGGGTTGAACTTACCCACCCCGAAAGGTTCACTAGCTTGGTTATTTAGGAGGACAAAGTCACCTTCATTAAATATATGGGGACGAACAAACGTATCATACTAATCCTTCACATAATGCTTATTGATCTCAAGAGCCACTACGACATCTCGACGTTGCTCATCAAGGTGCTCTAAGTGAACCAAATGTTCTTCCAACTCTGAAGTATCTGGTAAGATCTCTATGCCTATTTTCAACAAAGGAATTTCACATTCAACCAATAAAATGGACTCTATGCCATGTACTAGTTGATATAGAGATAACCCAATGGCAGTCTTAACTACAGTTTGATATGCCCACAAAGTAGAGTAAAGAATAATGTGCAAATTCTCCTTACGTTATCTAATGGTTCTTTGCAGAATGGACTTAAGGGATTTTTTCATGGCTTCAACCTGTCCATTTGCTTGATGAGAATAAGAAGAGGAGTACTCATGTGTATCCTAGTTTTGAATATTATTCGTCCATCATCTTATCTTGAAAGTGCCTTCCATAGTCAATGACAAGCTCTTTCTAGATACCAAAAGTTTTTATGATCTGATTGCATTGCCTCACCATAGGATTTAATAATAGGCATATCCTCTGTCTATTTCATGAAATAGTCCACGGTCACTATGATGTGATGGTTTCCCCCAGCTGAATTTGAGTTGCAATCCATAAAGTATAACTCCCACTTCATGAAGGGACAAAAAGTGATAATAGGATGTAACAAGGTGGGATGCGAGCACACATTCTGTGCAAACACCTAGAAAGGGTGTCACCTCTTGACTGCGTTAACACAATCTTTAAATATAGACAACTAGTATTAACCTTCTCTAATGATATTTTGAGTTGTAGCAAGCCCAGATAAATGAACACCACACACCCCACCATGGAAATCATTTAGCACAGTCTCAACCTCATCATGAGTCAAACATTGATGCAAAATGGAATCCACCCCAAAGAGATACAATGTGTCCCCGATAATAAGGTAGTTGTTCGCATTATGTCATAAACGTCGACATTCATCCCGTGATAGGTGAGGAGGAACCTTCAAAATATGTAAGTATATGATTATATCACCATACAAAGGATCCTCGGTTGAAATAAGGAAGATATGATCAGCAACAAAGGAATCTTAATGAATTATGTCTTTATCCAAGCTAGGGAGATCTGACATGAGCTCCACAAAAACTAATGATTTCTTTGATTTTTCCGAAACAAACTCGAAATCAAATTCTTGCAAAATAACAATCCATTTATTGTACTTTACCCCTATATTCCATCTAGTCAAGAAAAAATGAAACAGATTTATATGAGCTACGACCGTAGTCTTTCAAAGGAGTATATAATGTCTCAACCGATGTACTGCATGAACAGTCGCTAAGGCTAGATTATCGACGTGACTATATCGAAGTTCAGCATCAATGATATTTTGGCTAAGATAGTAGATAAATTTCTCTTGGAGCTCATCGTGCTCTTGAACAAGAACCATCCCAATCGTCACTTGAGACGTAGACACATATAATAGGAAATCATGGTTGTAGGAAGGTCAACTAAGCATGGGGGGCATGTCAAGGATTTTATAAGTGCATCAAAGGAATCCAGCGCTCACTCATCCCATATGAATGGAGTTTCCTTCTTCAAAAGGTGTATGAAACCCTTGGTTGAATTGGCGAAATTGATGACAAATATTCGTAAGAATTTAGCCATCCCTTGGAGACTTTGAAGATGTCTAATAATGTGCAGGGCAGAAAGCCGAACTATTTCCTCAACCTTCAAAGGATCAAACCTAATCCCCCATTTAGAAATGATAAACCCTAATAAGCGACCCACTCTCACACAAAAGATGAAATTTTGAGGGTTTAACTAGATTTGATAACGACAACATCTTTCGAAAACTAAGCAAAAATGGTATGGATGATCCACTCTCAAATGAGAGTGAGCAGCTAATTCATCTAGATAGAATTCAATAATATGCTTAAGTTCATGAAAAGTAAAGGTCATCTCTCGCTGAAATGTAGCTCCGACGTTTTTAAGGCCGAAAGCAATATTCCAATATGCAAATGTACCCCAAGGGAAAATGAAAGCAGTCTTGTGTTGATCCTCGGGTTTGAATTTGCATTTGTATATATCCTGAAAAATTGGCCATAAAAGTGAATATTTTGCTCCCAGCACACTCATCCAAAATCTGATCTATGAATTGTGTGGGGAAATTATCTTTCAGATAGGCCTTATTTAGGTCTCTAAATTCAGTGCACACTTGGATAATTCCATGCTTCTTATCTACTGGAATTGGATTGGATACCCATTCAGTTAAGGGAACCAAATAGATAAATCCATCTTTGAGTAAATTTTGAATCTCAACCTTAATGGCAATCACCTTACAAGGGTTCATCACACGTAAACGTTGTCAAACAAGATTAGCATTAGGATAAGTTTTAATCTCATGCACGACAATATGAGGGTCTATTATTGGAATCTTGTCATCTGACTAATCAAAAACATCATGAAATTCTTTAAAAATATCAGTGTGTGCATTATTTTCATTGGGAGAACAATATACACCAATGTAAACATTATCTATCTTTTTAGGAATATGAGAAATGTTTATAGTAATCGTAGGTGATAAGTTCACCATGTTCCCTTCGGAATATACACCATGATTTGATAATGGGACCACGGGGAAAGCATTATTCTTGCTAAGGGTTGAACTAAATTCATCACGCTCGATCTATTCTAGCTTTGGGAGGAAGCAAGAGCGATGGTGCAACTCCTCCCAAGGCTATTTCGAACCACTCATGGCCTCGAGAATTGATTCATCTAAAGGAAAAACATCCTCAAGGAAATCATGTGATCGTGACAATGCAACTACCCAAGAAGGAAGTGCAAAGAGATCCTCCTATTCCTTCTATGAAGAGGAAGGATTGGGCTCTACAATGGGATCAAGAACAACTTGATAATAAATTTCCACTACATACAACTACATATCCATCTTTGTAGGCCCGGGCTCTTCATCTGAAGTTCTCGGAGAAGGAAGAGTCCAAGGGTCATTCAAATAGATAGTGTGAAATGGGAATGAACTCAACGCTAATGAATCACTACCAAGAGTGGAACTAATAGCTAGAATTGGTGTTGCAATATTAAAGGATACCATCAGTGACAGATACATTCCAACACCAACATTCTCAGTTGTCGGATGAGGAATTTCAATGGACGGGATGGTGGATCCCAATGATACAATCAAATTGGAACTATCAAATGACATTTGGTCAATTGTGATAATCTGATCCTCAAAAGGGAAGCAAATGACAGAGAAAATGGAATACACCATCACTTTCATAGTGTATATCCAATTCCATCCTAGTAAAAAATTGTAGTCAAGAGGTGCATCAACCACCACAACCTTGATCGAAACAATCTTTCCTCCCAACTAGACTTGAAGAGAGGGAATAATGCCATGCAGCCGAAAATAATGTCCATCGAATGAAATCAGCATGGTCATGGATTTCGACAACGTGGGTGATCGAAGGCATTCCAACAAGGTAGAGACATCATAGAGCCTACACCGCCTTCATCAACTATTGTGTGTTTGATCGTGGTATTCATACACTCCACATGGACTAAGAAATTCACATGGTAAGGTAAGTGAGGCTAGACCATGTGGTCTTCAAATATAACTATAGTGTAAGGATTAGATTCAACCATCCTAAGGGAAGTCAACAATGCTCTCCTCTGCGTAAGACAAGTCTGAAGGACTTCAAGAGCTAACATCGCATAGGGAGTTTGACCCAAATCCTCGACAATTCAATAATGTTGGGAGGCTCATGCCTCAATCAATTTAGGAATCCCTTAGGTATATGAGGTATATCTTCAAGCTTGTCAATATGCAAATATTTCCTAGGAGGTTTAGGATCTTTACCCAAGTGAGGTTGTTATGGACTGTAATTGTTTTTGTGATTCACAACATTCGCGGCATACATCATATTGATACAACCATGGAAACCTTACACATTGGGTGCGTTTTTATTCCCACTAGAAGTTCTTACGACATCCACATTCATTGAAATCATATTTTTATTATGAGGCAAAGGATCAGTCAACACAACTGGGCTCTATGCAATGAAATTCCAGGCCTCATAAATATGGGGGCACAAGTATGTGAGATACTCTCCCCCATAAATATTAAAAGGGAATTTAACCTTCCATTTAGGATTCTTTTCCCCCCAGCATAATGTTTCGTTATTTTCATCGTTCGATTTCTCCTTCCTATTCCCACCCCTTCTCTTATGTCTTCCCTTATTTTATTCCATCTGGCATGCTAGTTACCCTTCTAGTCTGACGAATATACTGAGAGCACATCTGCTTATTAGGCAGGATTGGATGAAGCCATAGCTTTTCCACTCGTAGGATGATTAATAGAACATTTTCAATTTGATTTGTAACCTGGTATATGACTTTTCTACTCATGGAGCCAACAATACCATCATCATGTGGCCACGGATTAAACTTAGGTTCAAAGTTTGACTGTGGCACATTCGGGATAATCTCATAAAGGATCCCAGACTAAGCATAAATAAATTCTAACAACTGATCTCAGAAGATAGTATGCTCCTCATTCATAACTCGATACATTGAAACATCATTCGCAATATAAGGCAATAAATATTTGAGGAACCATTCCAACATATACTCAGGTGGAATGTTGGCCTTAATCAATGTCTTTCATCTACACCAATATTGAATATGATCAAGGATGTGTGTGGATTTGATCAAGTATGTGTGTGGATTTATCCTGTAGAAATGTCGAAAAAATATTGGTTTTGACATCATAATGTACCAGTATTTGAAAGTGGTTACGAAAGGTCATGGCTAGGTCATTAAATGTATAATATGTGCCCCCAGGAAACTCTAAATACCATTTCGTAGCAGGACTAGTAAAGGCACATTAAAACAATCATAGGAGAATAGAGTCATGTTTCAATGAGTTTGAAGAGCACCAGAGGTGGAAATTAGGCACATGCTCTCCGGGGTCCTCACCACTCTTACCTTCAAACTTCAGAATTTCTAAAGGAATCTTGGCAGGGACAACCGACCACATATGATCGTGAGATACCGGATCATTTTTCAACTTCAAAAGGTCAGGAAAATTCAACATATCCAATAAAGGGAGCCTATGTTGTTCCATATAATTCCACACTCTCTGAAAAGGTTGGTTCATATCAGGATGAATAGAGTAAACACCATGTCCTTTTCCTATCAGATAATAACCCCCTCCTGCATGACCCATAAAAAGATGCACGATAATGTTATAGTTTTGTATACCTTGAGAATGAGGTGCTACATAACCATAATTATAGGATTGATAAATAGGTTGAACCCCAAATACATAGGGAGGCATGAAAAATCCTGACACAACAACACCGTTTGACGAGGAAACAACATGGTTAGAGGTTGCACCTCATCTCAAAGGACCATGCGGGTTATGAGGAGGATGTGTCATAAGAAAGAAATTTGATCGAAGAAGTGCAGTGGATGATGGAGCATAGGATGGAATGTAATATGTGCCTCCAACTTTCACATGCATAGGGTCACCTCCGTAGATCAGCTAGATGGGACTTTCATGGACTATGAAATGAGAATTGAAGACAAAGACACATCAAAAAAGGAAGCATCACTCAAGGTCTCCTCCAAACAACCTGAGAAGAACAAATCAACAAAGGACAAGTCAACAAGTGATTATTTTTATGAGGAGGAAATAGCCAACTTCGTACGAATATTGAAGAGAGGTACTGGGAAATACAAAGGTAAGTTACCTCTTAAATTTTTTTCATGTGGAAAGATAGGTCATTTTGCTTCTAAATTTCCATATGGAAATAACTCGGATAGTGATGAACATGGCAAATTCAAACCTTACAAGAAGTTCAATAATTATAAGAATGAGAACAGAGGCAAATTTGCAAGGAAGAAAAGTATCTATACAAAAAGGGACAACATCTCATCCAGTGAGGACTCCAAGAATGATAGTAACAGTTACTCTGATGATGACGGTGAACTGGATAAGGTACACTTTATGGAAATAAACACAAATGAGGATCTTAATAGTGATCAATAATTTGAAGCTGAAGGTGAAGTAAATCTTGAAGCATAACTTGTAAGCACTTTGAAAGAGCTAGAGAAAGTTAGGAAGGACAACAAGGTACTTAAAGAAGAAGCAAAAGGATTTGAACAAATCATTGTTGACTTAAAGGCTAAACTAGAAGAATCCTAAAGAATCGAAGAATCTATGTTGGCTTTTTTCTCTCTCTGTCCCCATTCCCAGGGATTCCAACCCAGGTTCAGTCCCTTCTTCTCAGCACAACAAAGCCCGAGATATCATCTTGACAGAGTAGAGCTCAGCCGACAGCACATCCGACACAGATGTCGTGTCACCCGGGATATATCTCTTGATGGGTAACTTCCATAACCAGGTTTTTGTAGTTGTGTGGGAGGGTGTTTTAGTACCTTGGATCTATGCCAATGCTTCCAACGAAGTTTGGGGATGTATTACTTGTATTTACTATGCTTCAGCAGCTAAGCTGTGACCCAACCTTTCTTTATGCAAGTTTAGTAAATAAATAGTAGACATGCAACATAATCATATCCAGTAATACAATGGGGCCATCATACATCTATTTATTTGTAAAAAAATATAGTCATTCATTCACTACAAAAATCACACATATATCAAAGCTACTTTTAGCATTCACACATATACACAGAATATAACATGGAAACCCATCCGGGTGAAAAAAAAAAGGTGCTCTTCATCTAGCATGAGGAAATATATGCACCTTTCATCTATGCACTAAGATGTAGACTCTGCTCAACATATTATTCTCTAACTTTACAGATTCTTCCTCCCTCTCATGCTCTCTGATGTTCTCTCTTTTCTATTTCTACTCTACTTATACTAGTGATCCGCATACAACCTAGATCAACTCAACCTTCCCTAATTTTCAACTCACTCAGTTGCAAATCCTTCACTCTGATGCACTCAATGATACAGGGCCATTAACCAAGAACGCCTACTGATTCTAGCTTGAGAGCCTAATTCTTCAATTTCTAATATCGAACGTCTAATTCAATTCTAGCTCCAGAGTCTTACAAAGAGTCTAACCAAGAATCTAACCCACATACAAATTGGATTACTTCTTTTATATCCCTATTACAGACTCGATTCATATCCCATACATAATTGATACAGAATCAATACCGACTCAATATAGACTCTATACAGATTCATTACAGACTCCTTTTCTTTCGCTATCCCAGCTGACTTACTATATCCAACCAACATGTTATATTTCCTATTCTAGCAACACATAACCGGAGGTACTATCGACCTTACTTACAAATATTCCTTCACGGGTGTTCTTTTTGTCGACTCCAGTCAAGCTTGTACCCACGATCGTTAAGGCCTGTCTCTTTCCCAGCATTATGCCTTACGATCATTTTCTGGTCGTTATGTTATTTGCACGCATACTTTTGTTGATATTCTATCGCACTATCTTGTGTCACATTCTATCATTCTATCTCGACTTACTTTTCTGACGCAGTTTCCTCTTCTAGTACCTTATCCTCTTCTTCTCTTTTACTTCCTCTTTCGTAGCATCCTTACCCTTATCCTTTATGCTTCTTCGTCAGTCGTAGCTCCTTCCTCTTCTCTTTTCACTCTTATCCATACTTAGGAAGAATTCTGCATGAATTATTCTCTACTGTCCCTAGGCCCAAAAATCCCCCAACACTCACCTATGGCCCATCCCAATCCTTGCGAATCTATTTCTCCAAGTTGTGACTTGCGCTAAAAGTTTTTCTGAAAATTCTCCACGATTTTCAACACTTTCTCTGCCTCTGTGTGCACATCTTCCTCTGTTTTCTTCATTTTCTCCACCAGGTCAGAATCAACATGTTCCGGCATGAATTTTTCTACTGATGTTGCTATTTCATGCACCTTTCGATGTACATGCTGGATTATTCTTGTAACTTTCTCTGCTTCGGCCAGCAACTCTTCTACTCTTTCCTTTCGTTGTTGTTGTTGTGTGTGTAGCACAGTCATTTGCTACTGCAATTTTCTCATCTCCATTGGCTTATCCTTTTTCTATGCCAAGGGTAGTTGATTCATATTGTTTCTTATCTTCCTGATGTTTTTTTCAAATGTATTCAGCTCATTTGAAATATTCTATGATTGCTCATCATCCATTAGCGCTTCCCAAGTTTGGGAGGCTTGGTCGAAATCCTTAGCACATCTTTCTTCTACTTCTTTTATTCTCTTCGCATCCCGAGTTGTTGTGTCTCTTCTACTCTCCAGCACTTATGGAGGTTTGTTGGGTCTCCTTTTCTCTTCTATATTTGTAACTTTTCTCCTAAGGTCAGCCGCTATATTTTCTAGCCTAAGCACCTTGTCTTCTGGGTGAATTTCTTGTAATATTTCAACATCTTCGAGATTCGAACAAGCAATATTTATGATATTTTTGAGTTTATGCTTAGTTTATTCTTCTTCCCTTACTTTTTTCTTGTTCCTTTGCATATTCTCCTTGATTTTGTTGATATCCTTCTCGGATTTATTCACCTACTTAGAGAGGGTACTTCCTCTTACTTTGATCTCTGCAACAGCCACTTTTTGTAAGGCATGCACATCCTTCGGTTGCATCTTCGAGAAATATAAGAATATATGGCCAACACTTTTGTCAACCTTGCTATATTCTAGAGTCTCTAGATCCAAGACTTATCTTTGGATTTGTACCCTAATCGAGTTATCTCCTCTTGGTCTCTAGGTTTCAGGTGCTTCCGATGGGACAGGTGTATTCTGCGACTGCAGTACTTGGTGCGCACACTCTACGATAATTTTGATTTCTTTGATTATCCTTCCCAGTTCATTTAGCCTATATTTGATAGTAGTAGTAAAATGATTTTTTTGTATGTTGAGGTCATGGATAATTTCTTGGGAGGCTTCTTGTAGTGCTTCTTCTAATGTTGTTGCCTCCTCATCATCAATACAGAAGGAATTGGCTTCTTTGTTAGCCTTCAATTTCTTATGCTTTGGTTCCCTTTGTTCTTCAACACATTTCCCTTCCTGTTTTTGTTGTTCTAGAGGTTGTTCCTGATTAGGAAAATTGGGTTGAGTTTTGTCTGGATCTACCCCTTTTGTGTTTTTCCTCTAGTATTTACCCCAATTGACTTCTTTGTCCCTCCTCTGAGTTGATGGCACTTACTGTAGCCATTCTTCTGGCCAATCAATAATAAAGGTTTGTACATATTCTTATGTTAGTACATCCTACGTCACCAACCAATATTATTGTGGGTCTCTCCATGATTGGATGGAAACATAGTGTGGACCAATTTGAAACTTGAAAATTCGATGAAACTTGGAAATAGTGGTTGCACGAAATCTTGCATAGTGCTTCACTAGGTTCTTTAAGTCTTCAGTGTGGACGAAAAATTCACTATTACTTTTCTTTTTTTGGATTTTGTCTTGTGAGAACCATAGGTTCTGGTATCTTTCCCCTATATAGCTAATAGGTAATTCTGCTGGCTGGTAGTCTTCCATCTTAGACCAAACAGTAAATGAAATTAAAATCAGTAGAAAGAAATACCTTCTTCCTGCGCTAAGGTTTCATATTGTAACAATTCATTAAGCAAAAATTGTGACCAATTGATTTGAACTCATTTTGCACAGAGTGTAGCCAACGTTATTGATCCTGCAATACATTGTTTTGGTCATGACGTGTGCAGAATTTTGTATGACAATATTGTTGTTGTTATGAGAATAGAAGGATCATTAATATATAATATTGAGAACCATCTACCAGACCTGACCAGGTCATACTTATCCTTGACCTTCGCAATGTGGTTGAGGTCACTGTCCTTCTCCAAGACTAAGTGTGGGTTAGTTCCTTCCCTTGGCAGTCCTGTAATTGCTGAAATAAAGTCAACACGAACTAATTACGCACTGTCTAACCAAAGGAATCATCCATGAAAGATTACCAGTAGTTTCCTTACATAACTGGTTACTTCTGTGCTTTGGAAAAATTATGGCATAAATAGTAATGACAACAAACCAGATTGTTCCAGTCCTTTCTCCCATTGCATTGCAATGAACAAGTTCGGTGAATCAAGCATATCTTTATGAGTTTCATGTAATTATTTCTATTGAAGAAGATTAACTTGCTTGTGGCACATCCATCCTTCTTGGTGGAATATATGGTGGTAATAAGTTCATGGTTTCAAATTACTCTTTCTCTTGATGGCTTGGTGTTGTTGCTGTAACTTTCTCATTTCTCTGCTTGTTCATTGTCTGCTTCGTCTTTGAAGCTAGTGTCGATCTTGGTTCCTGCATTATGCATTTTTATGAAGGTAAAAGTGGTACATAGGAAGAAACTGGCCTAGATTGGTTCCTTGGGGGAATGTATTTGGCATTGTCTTCCATGATAGGAGTAGGTGATGCAGGTTTGTCTTCAGCTTCCAAAGTATAACTAACACTTGATATCGAAATGACCATAAATTGGGTTCGGCTCCTTGAGTTGCAAAAACTACTCATTCTTATTTTTTCTTAGGAAGAATGAATCTAGATGTAGGAACAACGTATAATATGAAACATCATCTTTTTGACAATTTTCCTTCACACAAACAAGTCTTTACTTAGAATGTACTATGTATTTTGAACACCCTAGTGCGGAAATTTGGGTCATTTAAGGAATATTTTCGTTCCACCCTCAATTACTTGGTATCGATAAAGGAGGTTATTGTCATTTATGGTATAAATGATCCCAAAGTATGCCACCCAATTCTGTCGAGATTTCTAGAGTAATGACTGACAGGTATCTTGTTAGCAAATAAATTAATTATTGTGGCAATCATGACATCGCTTCATGGTAGTGTGATTTCATGTGATAATTTGGCTTCTCTCTCTAAGCTCTAGCAGTTTCTTTACATGCTCCTTGTGACTTTATTTTTCCTTCCCACAAGGTTATTCCCAATTGGTATAATACCCCTCTTTTTTTCTTTTATTTTCAGGTCGTATCAAGTAGGGTAATGTGTATCTTCACACTTCCAAATTCCTTCCATTGTGCATTTTCCTTCTGACACATGGATATTATGTCAAATGGATTATTATCATCCAGATATTCCACAATATTATAGCATTCCCTCCAGTCATGTATAGTCATGTTGCATTGATTGAAATTCATGTTTGCGATCGGGATTTCTTCAAAGATATTTTCCTTTATTATCTGTAATGCAACATCAACTGTTGGGTGTTCACTTGTAAACTCAAATGTCTGGGTGAAGCTTACATCTAATCTTTCCCATTCAACAATTCATCATTTCATCTCTACTAATGTGTACCAACTTCTTGGTACAATTTCCAAAGTGTGGATGAATCGATGAACCCATTCTTGTCACAGATATTCTTGCCAATTCCTGTGACAATGCTCAATATGTTCCACTGGATCTATCAGTCCTATATATTTGTGATTGGGGCAACTGATCTCTTCCCCAAATCTGATCTCCATTAATCTTATACACTATGGCCATTCGAATATTTATTGTTTGTGTGTACCCCACCATCTTGCAGGTGTAGCTTTGAGCACATAGTCCAAAGAGGACAATCGTTGTGATTCTATGACTTTTCTTCAAATTATACCAAGAAAGATGCAAGGTTAGTTAATCCTTCATATGTAGGCAGTTCACCTTCTTCGGCTCCTACCCTTCGGAAAAATATTGTGAATCTTTCACATCTTCACATGGACACTTCATGTATCCTATTCTCAGCAATTTTATAGGGAATCACCTGAGTTGGATGTACACGAACTTACACTCCACCAACTCAGTTTTTCATTAGTTGTTAGATTTATAAAATCTTCTTTTGAATACATGATGTTATACAACTGACCTACACAATTTTATTTCCCTTCACTATGTACATGATCAAGATATCTATGTCCTTCAAGCGGATCAATTGGCGGAACCACTCTTCTTTCAGAATCTTCAAATGATAAGATCTTTTTCTTGAAGTTTAAAATGGTTTGGTTGTCTATTTCCCAATCAATTCCTAGAAGTGCAGGATATGGATTTGTGTCATTGACAATTTCAATAACTTTGAAGTTGGCATATGTTCTTAAGCCTTCAACTTGTACAAGCACTTGACTTAGTCTACGAATTGGTAGAACCATTGACTGGTTCGCAAGCCTTAGTTGAATAAGAGACCAGTCCAGTTGCGACTTATTCATGCTCTCCCATGTTTGTCTTGTCAATATGTTGACATATGATCCCAAATATAATATGATATAATCCATATCATAATCTCCTATATGTGCATTCATTCACAATTCTTGACATGTCTTCAGTTTTTTCCCAATATGATTAAATCTTTTTTAGGTCGTAGGTCTTATGGGGTTTCTTCTATTAGTGTTGTCAGTTCCATGAAAACATATTTATCATTGATTAGTGATAATAAAAAAATTGAAAAAATATTTAATCTTACTAACCTTTTTCATTGGAGGCTTCTTGATTATCTTTTGAAAATGTCCGGGCATTGTCTTGACTTGTCCATATGTCGACGGTTGATTAGCATCAACAAATTCTGGTCACACCTCCAAGAATACTTCTTTCTCTTCTTGGACATTTAGTGGAGCTTTATTTCATCGTGCAGGTCTCACATGCAGTTTTCCCTGTTGTGTATTTTGTTCTGTCCTGTCGCAGCACCTCCTTTTGTAACTACAACAATTTGAGGTTGTTGCACCTAAAAAATCCACTATTTCCTTATTACCCTTCAAAGATATTGGTCAAATATTCCTTTGGTGAATTTTTTCCATCCTTAGGGAGACCGACGCTTTTTCTCGGTTATGAAAAAGCACCATCGGTGCACTGTCCTATGGAGAAAAGAGTGCCAGTTCCTTTTGCCTCTTGACAGTCAGCACCTTTGGTGCCTTTTCTCAGTTTACATAGAGCATTAGTGGTGCCCTGTTGCAATGGATGAAAAGAATCAATCTCCTACCAATGCTCTAGTGCATCCTTTTTCTGTGCACTGAGGTAGGTTCTTAGACTGCCTGCAATTTTTATTTTTATTTTGATGTTTTTTATTTCTCTAAAAATTTGTAGTGTGTTTTTCTTGAGTGCTTGATTGCTGAGTCTGGTGGTTTTAAGAATCTTGTTCTCACTTGTTGAGCTTAGTTTCAAAACATTTATTTTCTCTTTTATCAAAGGATTCATAGTGAAAAGGAATTGTGTGAAAGCTCAGTTTTGGATTTTCTGATTTGTGTGATCCATTCTTTGAAAGGTTTATTTTGAAAAAGAAAATATGTAGCCTCTCTTAAATCAACTCACTTTAGCTTCTTTATGTTCTTTATGTTTTAGATTTATATTTGAAAATACAAAAAGAAACTAGCTATCTTGTCTTGTTTATGCTTAGGAAAAGTTTATTCTTGGCTTGCATGAGTGATTTAGGCAAGTAGATCTTTTTGGGTGTTATTGAGAAAAAATAATTTTGATAAACATTATAGGCTCCCTTTTCTTTTATTGATTCAGAAAATTAGAATTCTTATTGGTGAAATTTTTTGTGTTTGAAGAATTCTTTGAAGAATTGCTTGTTGGGTATTGAAAATTGAGTTGTTGAAAGTAGCATTGAATTTGTGTGTTTTTGAAAGAAAAATAAAGGTCGCTTCCCTACTCTAGATAGTTCTAATTGAAGGAAAAAAAGTTGCATCACATATAGATTATAATTTTCATATTAAAATAGACCTCACAAACATTCACTAACCATTCAAATAAAATAAATAGTATCCTAGGCTAAACTTTATAGTAATTTGAGTGATAGGGTAGAGATGTGTTTCAGTGTCTTAAAACATAGGAGTTGTCGTTTCACGCCTGAACTACATCTTGGGGGTTGTATGGTTCCTCCATGTACCATCAGTATATAGAACATCCTTTCACATACCATTGAGGTATATAGAAATGTACTTCACATACTCAATTGTATATCAGAAGGCCCCTTTTGAATGGTTATGCATTAGACAACACTATTATAGATTTGAGCTCCCACGTACCTTGCGTATATTAGGAGACCCTTCTAGGATTCCTTAACCGTCTGATAAAATTCCTTTGGCCATATTGTTTGACAAATACACTGAGAACATCACTCGGGGAGCTACTACGCACATGTGTCTAGGTAATTAGGTGTTCATTAAAGGGTACAATCCCAATCCTCCTTGTCGCATTTCACTGTTGGACACTGCAGTATATCACGAGTTGCGACAACTTGAGAATCCTAGTGAGGAACCAAATATCTTCAGCCCATCCTGTCATTTAAGTTTTCTTGTTTCCTTATCTTGCGTAGGTTTTTTTGTGTGTGTTTTTGTCTTTTTTGAAACCTAGAGTAGACAATCTCAGCCACCACCTTGGTTGACCAACTTGTGAGGCATTCTCGTAGGTTGCAGAGTTTACCACCTGACTCTCCTACTATCGTGGAAGGACACAAGGGTGAAACCATGGAATGAACAGCTTCTGTTGATGCTCGTATAGAAAATACTTCAGCTACTGAAACTAGAGAAGAATTCTTTATTTATCATAATCCTTTGGTTCAACTACCTCCTACAGCTGACACAACCTTTCACTTTCCAACGAAAAGTCGAGCCAGCTCATCGAACTGTACATCTAATCACCCACTCGATGAAGCTATAAAGGAATAATATGGTCCAAATGCTCCTTTTTGGAGAACTTCCTTGTTCCAGTCCATTTCTGAATATGAAACTACTAAAACTAAGCCAGAGCCATCTGTACTTTCCCATTTAAGACATCTCATTCAGAATGCTCTGTTAAATGAGGAATTTTTTCGAGAATCTATTGAGCATTTGTGCCAAAATGCATAAAATTTAAGGAGGATAAGTCTCTTTCCTCTTCCCAGTATTTCAAGAAAAACAACACCTGGGTATCATGCCCTTTCATCACCTCAAGTAGCTTCTGTCTCAGGGCCACTGACCCCAAACTTGGTTAATCAAAATCTAGCTCAAACCTACACTCCCACCCCACCCATTCAAAACTCCCCATCATTTTCAACTTCTTCGATAATTTCTACGCCTGAGGGGGAATTCCCTAGACCAAGTTCCATCATCTACCAGACGAACCATTTCTAGTATGGGGCAGAATTTACCAACAAGACCACCAACAATGAAAACCCCTCCAACTAATTCCATTATGATTGTACCTTCTTCCGGCCAAGGAGGCTCTTCATGGATCAAACCCGTCGTTACTCTGCTTTCTTGGGGATGTACTTATCCTAGGAATCAACCACCTATGGTTCATTAATATTATCAACTAGCACCATTGACAGCAGTCTATCCTAGAATTCCCTACCCCAAAAATGTTTTTGTCCCATGGAGACATCCAAATTGGTCTAATGTCCCATCCTACAGAGGATATTTTGTAAACGCTATTGGAGGATATGGAGGTCCACCACCTGGAGGACCCCCAAGAGGACCGAGAGGAAATGGAGGACCTATAGGATCCATAGGATCCAGAGGACCTAGTGGACCATATGGAGGACCACCACCTGGAGGCCCCCCCCTAGAGGGACACCATGTGGAGGACCTCCACCTGGAGGCCCACCATATGGAGTACCACCACCTGGAGGACCATTACCTGGAGGACCACCTTATGGAGGACCACCATCTAGAGGACCCACACCTAGAGGACCACCACCACCTCCTCCTCTTGGAGGCCTAGCACCACCTTCTGGAGGCCCACACCCTGAAGGTCCACCTCCCTCACGTGGCCCACAATCTGATGGACCTTCTAGTAACCAATCACCAAATCAACCAGCTATGGGGGCATCATATATGCCCATTTATCAGTCTTCCTATGGTCCTACTTGTCCGCAAATTCCATACCAGTATTAGCAATATCCTCAACCCAATCATCGATTGCCATTTATGGGTACATTAGATCTGCCAAATTTGTCCAGATTGATTAACAATCCTATAAATCATGATCCCTCCTGGCTGGTCATTTCGGTTAAGTTACCTTCATATATAAAAAAATTCGATGACAAACCCGGTGAAGACCCTAAGAACCATGTGATGAATTTTCATCTATGGTGCTCATTAAATTCTCTGATGGACGAGTCAATCCATCTATAGTTATTTCAAAGAAACCTCATAGGAGTTGCTGCAAAATGGTATATAGAACTACCACAACATTCTTTATGGGATTTAAATGCTCTAGAAATGGAATTTTTAACTCATTTTCAATTATCAATTCGGTATGATACAAGTACAAACCTGTTAACCTCACTTCAACAAACTACCTCAACCCACATCTCCGATCATATACATGAATGGAGACAAAGACATAGGTTAATTAAGGCCCCTATTCCTGATCAGTTACTTGCTAATTGGTTTACAAAATATTTACTTCCCCCCATTGCTAGAGATGTATCCATGGGAGGTGTCATTAGTGAGGAGCGAGCTATTAGATGCACTCAGTACTTAGACTTGGTTTATTCCCAATCAAGTACTATGTATTATTCAAGTCCTCATGCTCCTCATCCCACATCGAACCCATCAAGACCTACAACTAAACCACCTACAGATGGCATCCTCATTTTACTTCAAACTCAAACAGTGGTGAAATATACCAAGAAGAAAACTCAACTTGTCACACCAGTAATTCAACCAGCACCACCCCCCAAAACTGCACCTCCTCCTATTGCTTCCACCGAAGTACATGTGGTCCAATCTGTTGAATCTTTAGGTGGAAAAAATAAAGGTAAAAACAAATAAAAAAATTCCGACAATCAACATGAAGGTAATAGACCACAAAATCCTGATGTTGATTCCAAAAATAAGATAAAGTTAAATTACCCATACCTAATTTGTGGAGGTGATCATTTAACCAAAGAGTTTCCTCGTCGAGAGGATTTTAACAAATTTTGAAAATTTCACCCACCCCGGCAGTTCTTACAGACCCTTTCACCACCCAACAGCAATTGATTGATCATTAATATTTGCATGGGCCTTATGCATCCATTGATAAAGTAAAAATGATGGCAAGTGAGATGATTAACTTGAATACAAGAGAACATAGTTCTTACCCCCCTCTAGAGAAGAAACCTGATGAGGTTCCATCTGATAAACCTTCAGCTTCCACCCCTCCAAGCAACGGTCTTCAGATTGATAAACCTATTCCTGGTGCATTTTTTTCCCACCCAAGAGTACACTTCATAAGTCCATTATTAATCCTAACACCTGTGATTTCCAATACTATAACATTGTAGAATATTTTTCCCAAGCACCCTACACTATGTCGGCCCTAGAGGTACTCCAAACTTGTCCCACACAGTGAAAACAATTGCTAACAACACTTGGAGCTATGGATTCTGAGAATAGTAACATCATTTCTTTCAAACTAGATGACTTTAAAACTAGGATCTCACATCAGTTTTCTTTCTAGTTATCCACAAATATTACTAGAAAGAAAATCCGTTGTACCATATTGGATGAGGGAGCCTCTACTTCAGTCATGTCTCTATCTTGTTGGAGAGCCACTGGTTCTCCTGAAATTAATCATTCACCTACTACACTAAAGGCCTTTGATTGTCATGGATTTCAACCATATGGATTATTGCTCGCTCTTCAGATCAAACTGGGGAGAAAATCAATTTCCATTCATGTTGAAGTCGTTGATTCTCCTTTGGGTTACAACCTACTCCTAGGTCGAAACTAGTTATATGCTATGCAAGTTGTAGCATTGTTCATTTTTTGAATTGTACAGTTCCCATTCCAAGGAAGGATTGCGAGGATAGATTAGTTAGATTTCATTACACATAATGTTATTATGAATGATGCAAGAAGCGTTCCACTTCTGGATACCCAGTAGTATCAGAACATTGGAATAGGCCTTCTTAAAGACTCTTCTCTCATGGGAGTCTTCCCATTGTCAAATCCTCCTCCTGCTTCGCAAAATGCATCCATAAATATGATCTCTACCTCTATAAGAGACAAAGGAATATCTATTGTTGACTCAGCATCACTTAGTCCTTTTGAGGAAGTATACAATGCCATTCAAACCACCATTGACCCCACCATCAATGATCATGTGTTGGTGTCCTCCAATCCGTATCACCTACCATATTTGTTAGATACCCGCCCCCCCATCTCTAGATTATCTTTCGCATACACTTCCTACTAATGAATCCATCCTGGAAGTTATGTCCCTAAAATATATTCCCTAGAAATATCATCACCATAGATCCTCTTTCCTTCCCCCTTTCCATGTGGTAGAAGAGCAATTCACGTCCATGGTTTTGTTTGATATAGTCATGTACCCTCAGTCTTCGACCCTCATTTGTGGTGTCGAATATGAGGGTAATTTATGTAATATTACAAAAACCATTCCGATGGATATATCAGTGAAACCTAGGGTTTCAGAGATTATTCAGATAGGCCAGAATTCTTCACCTTTAGAGTTTCAGTCATATACGTCCTTATTCAAGGAATTTAAAGATTTCTTTGCTTGGAATTACGAAGGGATTCCAAGAATTAATCCCTCCATTGTCATCCATGAGATTAAAACCTACCTTGGTTCCAAGCTAGTTCACCAAAAGTTACGCTAGGTACATCTAAGAAAAGTAGAAGTCATTAAGGAAGAAGTTGAAAAACTTCTTAGGGATGGTTTCATTTACCCCGTTCCCTTGACTGAATGGGTGTCCAATATAGTTCCTATGAACAAAAAGCAGGGTATTATTAGGGTTTGTATCGATTTTATGGATTTGAATCAGGCTTGTCCAAAAGACAATTTTCCTACCCCCTACATCGATCAAATTATTGACAACTATGTTCGAAGTGTCATCTTTTCATTCATGGATGCTTCTCTAGCTATAATTAGATCGAACTTCTCCCTTCAAATCAACATAAGACAACTTTCATATGCCCATGGGGGACCTTTGCATATCACAAACTCCCGTTTGGCTTAAAAAATGTTGGTGTTACATTTCAGCGTGCCATGTCATATGATTTTCATGGTATCAAACACACTATGGAGCCTTATCTTGACAAGCTTCCTGCTCTTTCGAAGCAGCGGGATCAAAACATGGATCTTCTGAGAGCTATTTTTCTTAGATGTGGTCATTTAAACATTCGATTGAACCCACATAAATATGTTTTCTATGTCAAAATTGGCCAACTACTTGGTTTCATCGTGTCCAAGGATGGTATCCATATTGACCCTTTGAAAAATGAAACCATCCTAGATCTACCTGCTCCCACTAATGTAACATAACTCCAAAGTTTGTAAGGAAAGGCGTTTTACGTCGTTTCATTTGCAGCTATGTAGAAAATACAAATGGTTTCATTCGGTTGTTAAAAAAGGACACTCCTTCTTTTTGGGATGACTTATTAACAATCTAAAACATGCTCTTATGCATGCACCCATGTTGCAAACACCTGATTATACAAAGGATTCTTCCCTGTATGTGGATGTGTCCTTTTCAACCATCGTTATGGTCCTAGTTCAGACTGATGAACATGACCAAGAACATGTGATTTAATATGCTAGTAAGAGTCTTCTAGACTCTGAAACCCGGTACTCGGATGTGGAAAAACCCAATTTGGCCATGATCATCATGATCCAGAAGTTCTGTCACTACATCATGCTCCGCAAAACTACTGTCTATGTTGACACCAACCCCATGTATTATGTCTTAACTCATCAAGTACTTGGGGGAAAATACTCATGTTGGATTGTTATCCTCCAGGATTTAAAGTTGGAATTTTCTAAAACCAATTCTAAGAAGTCGCTTGTTTTTGCTGAGCTTATGTGTGATTTTCCCCATGTTACTGAGGAAAGAGAGCCCATCAATTTATTACCTGATGAATTTTTGTTTCTCCTTAGCACCACTAATTCCCGGTATAGATATTTTATTCTCTATTAACAAACTCAATGATATTAGCCCAATGCCACTCGCGATGAGCATCGTGGCATCTGCCACTAGACTAAGTATTACCTCATTTTAAATGATGCCTTATACCGTCATGGTCTCAATTACATATTAGGATGTTGTCTCACCCATGAAGAAGTTGAAATCGTCTTGAATGATTTCCACTCTGGATCTTGTGGCGGTCACCTCTTTGTGTTGCCTACTACCCAGAAGATCTTGTGTGAAGGGTATTTGTGGCCTTTGATTTTCAAATATTGTATTGAAACTATCAAAAAATGAACTCCCTGTCAATTTTTTACCTCTAAGAATTGCACCCATCAAGCTTTGCTTCATCCCATCATAGTAGTTGGCCCTTTTGCAAAATGGGGCATAGACTTCATGCATTGTAGACCTACCTTAGATGGGGGGCGTGGCTACATTATCATGGTTGTGGACTACTTTACTAAATGCGATGAGGATATGCCCACATATGAAGAATACAGAGTGACATGTTCTTTATTCCTTTTTAACCATATCATTACTAGATTCAGGATTCCTAGGGCCATTGTGACCGATCATGGGTCACATTTCCATAATACAATGATGGAAAAAATGAGTACAAAGTTAGGTTTTCGATATGGTAACTCTACGCCTTACTACCCTCAAGCTAATGTCCAGGTTGAAGTGATTAACAAAATTTTAAAAAACATGGTTCAGTGAATGGTAGGGAATTCCAAGTCAAATTGACACTTGCAACTATTTTCTGCACTTTGGGCCTATAGGACTACCATAAATACATCCACTGGTTTCACACCATTTCAATTGGTGTAGATACTAGAGGATACTCTCCCAATAGAATGAGAAATTCCTTCTCTAAAGCTCACTATGGAACTTTTTCCCAACACCACTATAGAAGAAGAATGATTTATGTATTTGAATAAGCTTGGAGAAACTCATCGTGATGTTGCTTTAGAAAATGAGGCACACAAGCGACAAATGAAATTTAAGTATGATATATCTGTTGAACCCTGCTTGTTTAATGATAGAGATCTGGTCTTGACTTATTTCCAAAACACGATAAACTAGGGGCAGGGAAACTAGAATCTATGTGGCATGGGCCATACATTATCAGTCGCGTTTTGGAAAAAGGTGTGTATGAGTTAATGGACTATGATGGGATACCCTTGGGAGAGCCCTGCAATGAGCTCTACCTCAAAATATATTATTCCTCGATCATCTAGCATAGGATCTTTATAAATATTGTTTATGGATTGATGTGTGTCTTGTTTTGAAAAGTGTGTTTTTTGTGTGATATAAGATGTGTTTTTTCACAACCCTACTTATGTATGTCATATTTTTAATGGGAAGATGACCACTTTTACTGGTTTCACAGATGGTGCTAATCATTACATGTTGAATCTTGCATCGACGGCTTGGGTACTGTACTCTCCTATAGGTGATCTGGTGAGTTCAAGGGGTGTTTGTTTAGGTCCCTCCACCAACAATATCGCAGAGTATGATGCGGTGATTGGATTGTTGATGGAATCCCTAGACAATGATGTAAGGGAGATTAGGGTTTACCTAGACTCAGAATTAGTTGTCCAACAGCTAAACCAGGTCTACACCATCCAGAACCCCCTACTCCTTCATACATTCTGAAGGGTTAGACTCTTAGTAATGTCTGTTGAGCAAGTTACATATCAATTATTTCGATACATTTGAATGATATGGCAAATTCCCTAGCGAATTTTGTTCTAGATTGGTATATTGCTCATAGTTAAATTTCATTATAACATAAAAACATGCATTTGAATTCATAAGTAAGCATGCATTCACACATCACATTTTTGCACACACATCTATAGATAAAGTTTGTCATATATATATATATATATATAAACCTATAAAGGTGAGATACAAAATGTGTTGAAGCATCAAGCTTTTAGATCACCCAAAGTCTAGGACTATCATAGTTCAAAATACAAATATATGGGGAAAAACTTGAAGGTTCGAAGCTTTCAATGTAAGTACATCTACAAAAATGAGAATCCTATGTGGACTAATCATCATGGTGGTGCTCATAATAGCACATGACAACCTGAGCCACTCTACATAGCAGCCTAGAAAAACCACCTGAAACTCTCGTGGTCTAAAGCTGGTATTATATAAGAAAGTCGGCAGTAAAGACATCGGGGATCCCTATAGTCAAGTGCTACAGGTTCTCCTCAATCTCCCCGAGCTCCTCGTCTGCATCAATGTGATGAATCACCACATCTCTGAATGCTACTCACCTCTCAATAGGAGATGCTCCAGCTGGATGAGAAGGTCCAATGTCTGCACAAATTATTTTCACATATCTCAGCATTACATGATAAAAATCAAATAAAAATTGAAAAATTAAAAACATAATTGATAACATCTTTCTTACCTCATTCGTCCCGGTCCTCTCCCTCTGGTAATGGATTCTATGGTTCCTCACAAAATTATGATCCCTCATAAGCATAGTCCTCTATCATCAGTAACTAGTTTCTGAACTAGTGAAAGACAACTGATCCATAAATGACCTTCGAACCTCGACCATCATGGCGATCCATGATGTATAACCACATGAGCAACCTAGGATGTTTGGAATCCATCCTGCTCACAGATACCTGGGGCCTCATATGAGGTACCCTCTCTAGGATGAAAGATACTATCACTACCTGATAGTCAAAGTGCTTGAGTTGTCCCCATGTGCACTTGGTCAACTGGTCCTTTAGGCTTACTAGCATGCTTTCACACCCGTTGAATACTATGGGTGCCATACACTCTATGACATATATCATGTGTTCACTGGTGGTCAAATGGGCATATCTGGTCCCAGCTACTTTTCCAATGGTGTAAACCACTGTCCTCAAAGGACAATCCACTATCTATTTGATAGGGAGTTTTCCCATTTGGAAATTTGTCCCTAATGAACACTACCTTTAAATTAGTTCATATAATGTGGAATCACTACCTCGTGTGCCAGACAGAACCACTTGTCTCCCTCTACAACCTAGTCATGAATTATATGGAA
Source organism: Pseudotsuga menziesii (assembly GCA_001517045.1). Classification (NCBI taxonomy): domain Eukaryota; kingdom Viridiplantae; phylum Streptophyta; class Pinopsida; order Pinales; family Pinaceae; genus Pseudotsuga; species Pseudotsuga menziesii. Next base: position 234,646 of record LPNX010984301.1, on the reverse strand, counting down.
TCTATCTCAATACTCAACTTGTGGGCCCCAACCACAAAATGTTGTTGGTTAGGGTCCCACATATCAATCATGTACTCTAGAAGGCATAGATAGGCCATCATCCTGGGAACCCTGAAATACTTAAGTAACCCATAGTTATGAAGATCTACCATAGTGGGTGGGACATTGATAGCTTGAAATTATTATGTTTCATGCTCGCGCTCTTTCCAAATTACCATGGTATGGATTATTTTTCCCCTGCAAAACATTGTAAGCATACGTTCGACACGTATCAAAGTTGAAGGAGGCATGAAAAATCAAAATTTGATGGTCAAGATAGTGTTTTTTTGTTTTACCCTAGACACGTTGTTTTTTTCCTTTGCAGAAAGAGTGCCTAGCAACACTTGCTGCCTTTGTCCCAGCACAGCAGAGCGTCGATGCCAAGCACCTTTATTGGTTGTGGATAAAGCATATTCAGCAACTATGTCCTAGGGTGACAGAGCACCGACGCTCACCCCGACAGGAAAAAATGGTGTCTCCCTGAGTGCATGTTTCCATTGAGAAAATGACCCAAAAACCCCGAAAATCGGTCAAAAAAGAAAAAAACTCCACCATGAATATGAAGGGAAAATTTTTGCTCTTAGATGCGATCAACGACTCAAGAAATGGTATACTGTAGCTCCTAGAATCAATGGATAAATATTTTCTCCCTTCGCACCAACTTCACCTTCTCCAAATGGTAAAACACAAGTGGTAAAAGTTTTTTCACTTTGTTCCTATTTATAGTAATTTTGACCTTTTTACTTTTATTATTAAAATTAAATTATTTTAACTATTATTCGTTTCCATCATACTTTGGGGGTAGGGGGGGTATAGTATCAAGGTGAAGGTCTAAAGGTTGGAACTTTTCAAGCATCACAAACGCTTCACAGCACCTTTTACATTTGTCCCAAATGACTCACAACATGGTTGCCGACCTGTTGTGCCTCTACTCAACAGCCTTTTAAAAAATATTATTTCATCAAACAAAATTGTATTTTGTTTTGATGAAATGTTTGAATTTCATATAGCAAACTTAAAGAATTAAAAGCTACCGAAATGGTGACATTCTAGCAGCTACTGAAACATGAAATTCAATTTTTTAAGAAACCTTTGCAAACTATGGATTAGTTGACAAAATCACTACTTTGAAATTATTATTTCAAAGTGAATTTGCATTAAAAATCAAGGGATAAGTGTTAATAGTTTCTTATAAACTAATTTTGAAATCTTATCCAAATAATTATTATTTGACTTTATTATGTGATTTTGTTATCGTGAATCTTGATAAGGTTTAAGGTTGATTGTTATATTCTTGGCATTTTACCAAAGTTCATTCGAATGATTTTTCTTAAGGCTTTTCATTTAATTTACGAATTACGCATAACACAACCTCATTATTTCATCTTGATCTTTATGATTGGCTTTATATGTCTTCTTTATTATTGCATGTAAAGGTCGAAGTTAATGCTATGGGTTATGGGATTTGTTTTTCATATTTTAAAAGAAGAAAACAGTCATATAATGAAGAAGTTACATATTTGAAACAGAACGACGATTGGGTCTTGGATTATTTTAACTTAAGTCTGTCACGACATGAAATTGCAACATCAAAATGATTCATTCTGAGTTCAAAGTAGATTATTCCATTTGTTACAAAATATGAATATCATTAAAACTTTGACATGCGATAACTGAAAGGAAAATTTCCAATTCTTGATTTGTTTTACCTTTTGGATAACTTTACCATTAGCGCAATGTAATAATGATTTTTATATTAAACTTTATGCATTTTTGTGCTTGGTTTAAAGTGAATGATAGATGCTGAGATGATTATGTAAATGATTGTTTTATAATATCTCTTTTGTGAACAGGTAGCAATTTGATTTCCCAGCTCAGGGATGTATTTATTATTACAACTAGTTTGAAAGCATAGTTTCTAGCAGAATGAAGAAATGATTGCTTAAACTCTGGGATTGTGGACACCATGGCGAGAAAGACTCTGAGTTGATAATTATGGGTTTAATCATAACTGCAGATATTCATGAGAGATTCAAGGGTCTCAGGCGAATGCTTCATTCCAGAGAAAAAAGTAACAAACTGCCGGGATTGTTGCCAGTTACAAAATCGCGTTTTTAATTGACAGGCGATTTTCTGAGCCACGTTGTGAACAAATGGAGGAATATTTTAAAAATCCGCCACATGGGTTTTCTTCAAAACGGACCCATTTAGTTTAACTCAGGGGGATTTCACCAGAAAATGATGGATTCTAGGATATTTCGAGGATCCTTTGAGCACGATTTTGGCAGTTGGGGCCGGCAACGAAATGGTTGTTTCCAGAAATTCGCCTGTTGCAGAGATTAATTTGTTTTGATTTATTCTGTTCGTGGTTTATTTAAGCAGGGAAGAACTTGATTGATAGGGGAAGGACTGGACTGAGAGATCTCTCTCTCAGATCAAAACATTGCTGCCTGAGTTATTCTGTAAATGCTCAACAGCATTGAAGAACTTCTTTTTCAATGTTGGAAGAGTAAATCGAGAGCTGAAGCTGGGGAAAGCAGACTGTATGCTGCTGAAGATTAAGAGATTTTTCTCTTGAAAGCTCAGAAACACTGCTGCTAAGGGGTCGATAGCTTGGGAGAACAGGGGTAACAAGACTGCAGTTTGAACCAATTGTACCTGAAGACAGCTTCCTGTCAGCTGATACGATTTTTTAAAACTGGTGATAAATTATATTTATGTGTATGTTTTTACTCTTAACACATGTGTACGTTATCCATAGCCTTGTTTTTGTTTTCCCATATTGTTTATGTTTATCATAGTATCACTATTGAAACTGTGCAAATATATTTATGTTTTAGCTATTGACTTATGTTGAATGCGGTTCTGTTAATTAAAACTATGTCGTAAATTAATGACTGGCATTGGTGCATCTATGGTTTATGGGTCTGTTGTATAACCTCGGTGACTTCCGAATTTATTTTGAAGATTATCAAGGTTATTAATAGTTCTTATTAACAGATCTGATTTCAGTTTAGATTCGCATTGCTCTTGATCGGGATAAATTGATTTATATGCTGTTTCTTTTAAACTATTTTATAAAAAACAGCCATTGAATCATATTCAGGTTATTTTCTGATTCTTTGTAATTAATGTATATTTGTCAATAATGCAAATTTTATAACTCATTTTAGCATGTTTAATTAATTATTTATAAGTCCAGTTAATTAAATAGATTTGGTTCATAGATTAACTAGTTTAATTTGTACATTCATAGGTATTTATTAGATTTAATTAACCGAAGTAATAGTTCTAGTTTTATTTTTTAGACTTAGTTCAGTTAGACTTTCAGGCTAACAGAGCCTTTAAACCTGTCGGAAACAACCATCCCAAACAGCTTGGAACCTGCTCTAAGGATCCCGGTCTGGGTTGTCTTCCCCGTTACGTGCATAGTCACATATGCCCGTCAACACAACCAATACAACATGAATCCATGTGAGATACAAAAAAATCATGGCTACTAAAATACAGGGTAGATCCATGCAAAGAAGACTCAAATTTGGACATAGCTACCAGACATACAATGTATATCTATGTCATATTTTGAAGCAAATCTGAGCACATCCATGAACATACAAATTTGGATCCATGCTAGGATTCATACAAAATACTCCATCACAACCTGGGAAAAGCAATGAGCGCTTTAACAAATACCCATGGTCTTCGTCTTGTCTTCCACAAAGTATGAATCTATCCATGTGATTACAATGTCTTGATGTCGAACATGGTTGAAACCACTTGATTACTAGTCAATAATGACAACCATTAACAAGTGTGAGGAAAATCACCTATGATGTGAATGATCCCCAAGGTACCCTAGTACAAATATCCTAAGTGTGAATAGATTATTTTATGTCGAACACTCAGTTGAATATTTCGATCAAAGGTCAATGATGTGAACCTATGTTGAAAGTGAGAGAATCTATCATTAATGCATATAGATATCAAGGTACTATATTTTTGTTTCTAATACTAATTCCTAGATGATGAGCTGATGTCAACGGGAATAGTTTCGTCGAAGGAGGTCCATGATGAATCCCACATCGATGAAACGAAACTAGAAACAACGTTTTGGAATTTTGAGTATGATGTAACCATAGGACTGACTCAAAAGTAACTAACGCAAAAAAAAATTGACTGCAGGTGTAAAATCTTAGCATGACTTCCCTTTGAACATTAGGCAGCACGACCAAAGACTTGGCATCATTGACTTGACGAGGCAGAACACAATGCGACAATGGAAAATGCATTCTTTGAAAGACTCAAAGGAGCGGCATCACTCATTAAATTGGATCTACTCAGAGACAAGTTGAATACCCAATTGACTAAATGAAATGCAGACAAGTGCCATGTTCAAAGGTGAATAATAACTTCCATTTATTCTGAATGAAATGTATTTCCCTTTCCCTTAATTTCCCCATCATGATTGATGAGTGTCTCTTTTCATTTTTTCGAGTTCAAAGAGCCTAATAAAAACTTGTTGTAGCTCATCAAGCGATGAGTCCATTCTCATATGTTTTAGGAACCTGAGAAAGGAGGGGTTCATTCCCACAAGAGGGTCTTTCAATGTTTAATTTAACGAGTCCAATGAAATAAACGTCAGTGTAGTTCATGTTTAGAGAGTCTGAAATGACTAAGAAGACTCCGGAAACTCCTTTTTCATATAATTTAGTCCCTAGGGCCCGAAAAAGTATAAAATAATTCCCAAGAGAACTCTTCTAGTCATGATTGGCTGGAGTGTACATTTTTCATATGTGGTGCCCCCTGGTCCGAAAAAGGGGTAAACTATCACCGACAAGACAACTCTTCAGGTCCTTTCATGAGCATGAAGAAGAAAAGTTCACTCGAAAATATTTTCACATTTTAAGAGTTCGAAAAGAGCTTAAAGTATCTCCATTAAAAAATTTTATGTTTTAATCCAGAGCACAAAAAAGTAATAAACTAAGCTCAAACCAATTTTCATGTTTTAACCAAAGCACGAAAAATGAAAAGTAATCTCAATACCATCTTACTATTTTTAATGAGCTTGAAGATTAGTTGAAAGAATGCTCAGGGTATCTGCTTCGTTTTTAACAAGCTTGCGACAAAGAATGGACTATTCTCAAAACATGGTTTCATTTTTATGCAAGCTTGAAACCAAAAGGTAAACTTTTCTTAAGGGATAGTTTTTATTTTTTAACGAGATTAAAACTAGAGTTAGACTATGCTCAAAAAAATATGTTTCATTTTTTAACGATATTGACACAGAATCGGAACTATGCTCAGAGGTGTAACACCCTAGTTTTGACCCCATTGCATTAAATGTACATGATGTATATATTGTAATGATCATGGTGCGGAGCTAAAGGCCAAAGCCCCACCATTGATCGGCTATGCTATGTTTTGGATTTAAATTATCACCGATGGTATATCGGGGCAAGCGGCATACATATTAAGTTTCAGCATCATGTAAATATGCATCTTTAATTAAAATGAACCTGACCAGCTACGATCGCGGCAACTAAAATGAGAAGAGGCATAATTTTGACAAGGATAAGGGTGGGGAAAATGTCAAACCTTGGCCAATAAGGGAAAATACCCATGTGTCTTCTTTCTTTACCTTACCCAACCACCTCCATTGAAGAATGGTTGTTGGTGGTTGAGGCAGTTATTGTTTTGGGAGTGGGGTGGCAGGATTGTCAGTCCTCACCCACACGTACACTCCACCACGTTTGACTTCACAATGGAAAGGGAAACCTTCACGCACTCTCCACTACGCAGGCCTCACGATTGTCTGTTCACCTCCACGCACAGGATTTACCTAGTTTTCACTCATACGGGCACATTCTCCTCTCCACGCCTGTGCTGAACACTCATGCACGTCCAATTCGCGTCCTCTCTGTAGCCTATTCATCCACACACAAGCTGGGACCTGTTCATCTTCGCGCATGAACCATTGTTCGTTCATTATCCTCATGCACAGGAATTTTCCTGGTTTTTCGACTGATGCAGTGAGCTGAGAGCCATGCTCTTCCATCCATGATTTGTTGTGAAGGGCCATCCACATTTTCGGCTGTCTCGCAGACTGGTATGGTCTGTGTAAGTCTTCTGATGGATCCATTGCCTGGGACGTGCTGTTGTCTCCCCACGTTTGTTGGTATTGTACATTGATACATTTTGGGACTATTGTTTTCCCCATCCGGTGAGCCATGTTTGCTGCTACATTTTGAGGCTGCTGTGGATTGTTTGGAATTGTTCTCCCTGTTAAGCTGTAATAGCTGATTGATTGCATGTGTGCAATGGTTGCTTTTCAGACTGCATTGGGAGCAGGGATGGGGGCTTGGTTTGATTGATAAACCTGGTGTTTGGAAACCACACAGACAGAGCTAGAGGGCTGACTTTCTTCTCCACAACCCCTGAATATCACTGGAAGGGAATGCAAGGCCTGAGGGACTGTGTAGCAGAGAAGGGACTGATTCCTTGTGTTGGGTGTGTGTGGGTGTCTTAGAAGTCAGGCTAGTTCTGGTGTAGGTGTTCTTGGCTCTATATTGAGCCCACCAGCTTAGCATTTAGCCTTTCCCAACTTCTTGATGGCCTGATAAACCCAACTGTGTTGGATTGGCTGTGTTTTGTATATCCTTGGCTATGTGTAATCCTGCTAGTTCCCTTATTCCTTGGTGAATCATGCCTAGCTCGGGGGTGGCAGCGTTGCTGAGATATTAAGGAGCACGCTGGCCTATGGTTGGGTGGAACGTTGCAGCGACGTAGCTGGTTGCAGAGCGAAGTTTCCATAAGATAAGTGATTTTGCACATTTTTACTTCTGCAACTATATTTCGGTTAATGATAATGTTGAACATGTTGAATGAATGCTTGAATGAATGCACGTTAATTCCACTATGCAAGATACATAGTTGTAGCTGTGAATGTTGAATAATTGCATCTGTGCATGATAAATATTCATGTGTGCTTAGTTTATAGCTGTGTGTGATAAACAATGGCATTGGTGCATGTTTTATTTCAATGTATTTCCGTTCAGCATTCTGCTGCAGCAATTTTGTGCATACGCATGTTCATGGTGCTCTTAGCATGGATGGTTAATGCCAGGGGTCGCGTCCTCTTCACCGGTCGGAGGCACGGGGATGTGACAAGAGGCATCTGATTCATTTTTTTAATGACCTTGACAGAGATAAAAGGAACTATGTTCACGAATATCTGTTTCATTTTTTAACTAGCTTGACACAAAATGGGAACTTTTCTCGTCAAACTTGGTCTTACCCAACATGATATCCAAAGGTTGGTAGGTTTCCCCCATTACATAAAAGATAGCGACTTAACCCCAGTATGATGTACAGAGGCTGGAGCCATGCCCCCCATTTTACCTATGATGGGAAGAAGCTAACTATAAGGGGAATGAACCACAAGAACATGTGGCACATTCAAGGAAGTCTAACGACTAGGACTAATGTGGTGGTCAGGTGTAACAAAGGAAAGTTGATCAATGGTCACAATATTTCCATCATGGGGAAAATGTATCACTCTAAAAAGTGTGGACACTACAGCGTTATAGGTGTAGACATAATCATGTCCAAGGATAAGATTGAAATATAAAATACCTTGGACCACCATAACATCAATACAGACATTTTCCCCTCCTAAAGTGATAGAAAAATGAGGAAGGATCCCGAAAAGGTGCAGTAGCCTTGCAATTAAAAGCCAATATCTGATTGGTGGTTGGAACAAGCTAAGGAGAACCTAAATATTTCCAAGCAGTTGAGGATACACTACTAACAGAAGCCCCTTCATCAACAATAGTGCAAAGCATCCACCTTGTGGTAACTTGCACAACTATCTGGAAAGGAACACTTGAATGAAGACGAGACTCTGTTAGGTTATTCCAGTCAAAGGAAATAAACTCACTACTTGGAGAGGGTTCTATCGAAAGAGACAAAATTTCCTCTTGTCGAGAACAATCAGAATGAAGCATAAAAACTTCAGCAGGTTTAAGTTCATTCTCTATTGGAAGAGAAGAACAAGATGAAGATTTGGTCAAAGTGACTACTTCAGTCTTAGCACTCTCAGATGAAAGAGTGGGATCAGGTAGAGATGACATCAACTTGACCACTTTAAATTCACTCTTCAAAGGAAGAGTGGGATCAACCAAGGATGGAACTAGATCGACCACTTTATCAACCAATGGGATGTCAAGTGACAACTTATGATAACCGATTGGAAGTTGTTGACAAGGAACATTAATATATTCCAACCACTTAGAATATTCATCCATGAGAGGACAAAGGTAATTGCAGTGCATGTCCTTACAAATTAAACAAGGATTTCTGACTTTACCCTTCCGAATATTACAAATAGAGTCACTAGTTGAGGGGGGGGTCATCAGTATGATTACCATAGGCTAATGAAATTGGTTTCCAAGAAACCTTAGACTATTCTTCTAAAAACAGGTCCAAACCATGACAATATTTCAGAAGGTGATCGCCCTTGCAAAGCATGCAAGGGAATTCAGGATTACATGGTTTTCAGGTGTGCATATCAACACCCTCCAAACTAGGAGGATTAATTGGTTGAGACTTGGTTTTTTGTTTTTTTTCTTCTTCTTCTTACCCACCTGACTACTAGTACTACTACTTTCAATAGGAAAAGAGGGAGAAAGGGGAGAAGACACATAAGGAGAAGAAAGAGAGTGATCAACATGAGGTTTATTCTCTCATGATGAAGGATTTGGATTAGAAGCCACTGGTGTACATGGGATAACTGGACTGGAGAATAACCAAATAGGTAATCCACTATTCAATCCAGGAAATCTTAACGTATCCATGAGAGGAGGACCAACATCCCCATATGGATGGAAAACAAAAGATGTTCTTGGTAAAGGAGTCTCTTGGTTGGTAGTGGAAGGTGAAGCCATAATTATATAACAAAACTATCTCTCTCTTCTAAAAAATCCTAATTGTACAGACAACAAGTTCTACTCAAACTAAAGCAACAGTCAAAATATGTGAGAGGAGTGGATTAAAATTCTAGAACCTCACGGGATTATCAAGGATTCACAACTGCTGTGATGCTAAGACATCCAAAAGGTTAACTCAGATTGTCTCAGGATTCCTAAAGGTGGCTCTCGATATACACAAGGTATGTGGGAGCTCTACTTCATAGTAATGTTATCTAATGCACAACCATTCGAAATGGGCCTTCTGATATACAACTTAGTACATGAAGTACCTTTCGATATACCTCAAGGGTACATGAAAGGCCGTTCAATATACCAGCTGTATGTGGAAGAACCACACGATCCACAGGATGCAGTGCAGACAATAAATGATAGCTCCTATGTTTAAAGACATTGGAACACATCTCTAACCTATCAAACCTTGCTACAAATTTTTAACTAAGTCTAACGCTTGATTTTATCTTGAACGGTTAGGTGGATGCATAAGGTGAGGACATAAAAGTAAAACCATGCAGTATGATTTTGCAAAATTTCACTTTCACTTTCCTTATATGCACTACTTAAGGAAGGGAGAGAGATATTCAATTTCTTTGAAACACAAAATAAATCGCATACAACAATGACACAAGCTGCTTATATGATTTGTTCCTCACTTAAACAAACAAAAGCTTCTATTTTGAATGGAATAATAAGTGATATTTCTAATGAAGGCAAGAAAATATATCACAACTTTTATAAAAAAGTGTTCATATTTTTCAACTAAAGTGAGAATGAAATAATAGCAGCATTCTACAATAACTTTTATACGGATTCTTTCACAATTTTTTGAAAAAGGGAAAAACCATACAAAAATCATGTATAACAAAAGAAGAAAAACTAAAACAAATATTTTCTTGTTTTGTTAAAGAAGATAAAAATCATAGATCTAACAAAACCAATTTTTATTCAAAGCCAACTATGAATCTTTAAAATACCAACATCAATCACAGTTCTTCAAAAGACCTATGATATCATACATGTGCAACAGGGGGTCCGGGGGTCTTTAATTTTTTTATTTTTGATTGAGTTTTTTGTTCAAAAATGAATTATAGAGTTCAAACAACAAGTGTAACTATCTGAAGCATGCATCTCAACTACAAAAACAAGCATTTAATAATCAAACACCAAACAAGGCTAAGAAGAATACCTCACACCGCTTCTACATGTGTTGAACAGGGACTTACCAGCCTGAGCACCGCTTCTTGTACACAAAAATAGGGCGGTGACACCACTTCTTGTAGGTTCACACCAGAGCATTAACAGCTCCAGCACCACTTCTTTCACACTGAAAAATAGAGGTGGCACTACTTCCTTCTAAAATGGAAAAGGCAATGACAGCTCCAGAATCGCACTTATAACACAAACCATGAGTGATGCCCAAGATGGCGACTTGAAAAATAAAAAAAGAAACAAAAAAGTAAATTACAGACTGAAAAATGAACCCAAACAATCACCAGAAAACCCACTGTACCAAAAATATGAATATCCAAAGACAAATAGAGAAAAATCAATCAAATTCAAATCATATCTACATATCTATCAATGGAAAAAGTATATCTACAAACTAAAAATGAAGGTGGAGGTTTCAACTTACCAATGATTCATGATTTGAATTAGTCCCCAGTAGAGTCACCACCTTTTGTCAGTGTTATAGCTGATTTTACCCCTCTAGGTGAATCACACTTGTATGGCCTTCCCCTGTCCCTCTACAAACTCCTTATACCCCTTAGACCATTTTTTGTCCTTTGATGTTTCCTTGACCATCCCTATAAACATGTGAAAATTTAATACACATGACTTTTAAACCCTTAATCACGTACATACGTGGGTTTGACCCCTAAAACCGTGTACATCGGGATGTGTGCAAAATCCAAATCCTTTTGGAGTTTTCCTTGACATGGATCTGACTCACTTGACTCATGGCCTTCCATATGCCTTGAGATCGCTCAGATTCGACCTTTCATTACCCCTTTGAAAATCTATATAAGGAACTCTTTGTATACATTGAACACATAAGAGAATTAAGAGCAAAGCAACTATAGACCATTGTTGGCGGAACTTGTGCTTGAGTTTGCATCCCTTTGTCCCTTGGAGCACTTTTGTGTTCTTCCCAAGCTTTCCTTTTTGTTGTGAGATTGCTATCGAGAGATGGAGGATTGAGGTGGTGGAGGCCCAAGTGGGGGATTCAGTTTCTTCAATTCGTAGATGTGCCAACAGAGGTTGTATCCATTGTAATCTCTGATTTTATATTAATAGAAATATCTTTTCCTATCCAATAATGTATGTTTGAATGAATATTTAATCCATGGATGATTTCAAATGCTTATACATTGTTGATTATATACGCTAGAATAGATCTAACACCCGTATGTATAGTATTCTTGTCTTGTTTACTTGTTGTTGAGGAAGTGATTTATCAATTCAAGCTGAAGTTGGAAAGCTCAACGGGGATCTACTTCAACTGTCTGGAATAAGGTACGAGGTTTGATCCTTTAGTGTTAGATATTTGATTTCTATTGAATATTGGAAAGGATTGATTTCTGGAGTCAAGCTATCTGTTGTGGTACCCCAAGCCATAGGAATTTCTCTCCATAATAGAATTGGCGACTTCGCTGGGGATTTCCTAGTAGTTGTCCTTTGGATGTTTTCTATCGGCTTTCAATGACTTTGAATTGCTCTTTTTCTCTTGTTTATGTGTCGGGTATGGGGGCATTTTTCCTGGTAGTGTCTGATTGGTGTGAAATTTGTCTCAGCTTGTCCGTTTGCCTTTATTTTTATGCACCTTTCTTCCTGTATGTGATTTTTTAACTCACAGTCACATATATATGTGGTTTTCATTGCTATTTCCACATACACACACGGGTTTACTGTGAATAGTCGCATATGCCCTTAGTTTTTCCTTCTAGAGGAAGTTGGATGGTTGTTGGGTGAATTTTGATAATTGTTGAGTCTCCTTTGATACTACTAGAGTCTGTATACACCTCTATTTCTGACCAGAGACATTTTTTTTAGGGTAAAATTTCTTTTTTGAAGAATGTTCTTGTCATGGAATTTTCGATTTTTTTTGGGGGATTAGTGCATTAGAATTTTTTTGCCTTAGTACTTTGCTTGAGTGCTGCTTGAGTGTGCTTGCAGAGTCAGGGGGTTGTAGAGTCATTCTTTTTCTTTAATTTCTCATTTTTATTTCAAAAAATCCAAAAATATTTGCTTATCATTATGCATTGCATCTTGCATTTTGCATAGTACTTGCACTAGAGTTGCTTTGGAGCATTGGTCAGGATTTCATATAGGAAAGCTTGCATTTATCATTTGAATAAAATTGTGCATTTCACATAGTAGCATACCCTGTTTTTCATGAACACAATGCATTTGCATGGATTGTTAGGTGTGCAGTTTGCTTCATATTGTGTCATAATGCCATTAGTTGCACAGCCATATAACTCTTTTGAGTAATAAAGCCAATTAAAATCAACGCTTAATTAAAATGAACTACGCTATTTTATTTGATAGGGTTCACCAACAAGATTAGGTTTTAGGGTCTTGGAATAGTTCATTGTGAGTAAACTCTCCAAGACCACTAAAAAACAACATATATGTGTCTGTCCAGCTGAGTGTGTGAAATTCCTTGGTCTAACCAGTGTTTCTTAGGATCCTCCTATCAAAAGGGAGTTAAGCACGAGGTAGTGTGAGCGATTATTGATTGGGATGACCCCTAGTCATAACTAAGTAGAACCGGAGATATTTCTAGGATTGTATTCATATCTGGTAGCTCTTTTGAGAGTTTTGGGCTTTGCTACCCTGCCCATACAATCAATCCCACCTGTGACTGTCCACCTGAGAATTGATTATAATGAGGTGACCTTAGTGGCCTTAACTAGGACATCAAGGGGGTACTCTGCAAGGGTTATTCTGTGGGTGTCCCAGCCAAGTTGGTGTCGAATAACACAAACGATTTACATGTTGAAGCTGAGGGCCACAATAATTGGTTACATACCTCTGCTTATTGTGCTTGGGAGTCTCAAGCCTCTCCTAGGTGAGACATACCTACTTCATTCAGGAGCTCACTTATCCTATGCTTTATTGCTTGTGTTTGGCTTTAGATTTTCTTGGTGATTGCTCTATGCATGTTAGCTTGCCTAGGGTTTGCGTAGATAGAGAGTCTTTTATATTTTTTGAGTCATTGTGGATTCGGGTGCAGCTTCTCGTTGTTCTCATCATTTAGCAAGACTTCCACCTTCTACATCTCCTAGTCCTTTGGGAGAGAGAAATAGACAGTCCAGGAGGACTACTTCGCACATTGATTCATACACGATGGGAGACCATGTAGAAGGTATTCCTGAACCACCTTCTCCCATTCAAGTGGAAGATGGGGAGTTTACTCCTAACTACAATCCTTCACCTAATTTGACTGAGTTAGGTCCTGTAATTTTTGAGATAGGTACTTTTCATGGTAGACCTACTTACTCTAGTGTTGATCCCCCATTGACACATCACCGGTATGGAATGCTGGAAGATGATGAGACTCATTTTGAACCCACGAGCACTAGTTATGCTAGTTATGGTATGTCTGGTTTTCCCACACATGATTTGGCATTCCATGTTGAGTTTGAGTTTGAGCTTAACGCTATGTCTGGGGGCACTCTCATTCCTCACCATGCGGAGAGGTTTGGGAGCACAAGTCACATTGCACCTTCCCTCCCAGTGGTGGAAGCTACATCACATATTCCTCCTAGGTCTAGGGTTAGTGATCCTATTAGGATACTCGATCTGAGACGAGTGACTATAGGGAATAACACGTACATAATTAAATAGGTCCCTTCGTCCTCGGTCCCTAGTTCTTTGAATGTTCACCCTCCATCTCATTCACGTGGTCCTTCGGGCCGGAACGTTGCTACGAGTCATGTCCATACTGCAGTTACGCAACCAGTTGTGTCTCAGGTTCAAGTACTGCCCATTGTTTTGGGAGGTTATGTTTATACTTCTAGAGGTCATGTTACTACTTTTGGAGCATATATTCCTACTTCCGGAATGTATGTTCCTACTTCCGGAGTGTATATTCCTACTTATAGAGTGTCTCATGGGACATCTCATGCGATGACTTATGGACCCTATTATGGGACACAGTATGGACAGGGTTCTTCAACTTATGGGTATGGGTATCAACAACCCGCTTACTCTCCAAATTACAGCTTTGTAGCTCCAAATAGTCAAGGTACACCACACTATGGTGCTTCCATGCCACCCTATACGGGTCAAACAGGAGGAGGGCACTATGACCAAGGCCATAGTGGTTATGGTAATCAGACCTACGTGAATCAGAACTATCAAGGAGTGGTCCATCGACCTAATCATCCTAGGCTACCTTTCCTCACAACACTGAATCTTCCTGACTTGTTGAGATTGACGAACGATCCTGTAGCTCATGACCTAGCTTGGCCGGCTGTCCCTACTAAGCTTCCCTCGAACATACCCAAATTTGAGGGAAAACTGGGAGAGGATCTGAGCAAACATGTTACTACCTTTCACCTATGGTGCTCTTTGAATTCCTTACACCAGGACTCAATCCATTTAATTCTATTTCAATGCACCCTTATAGGGCCTACCGCGAAATGGTATATAGAGATACCTAGGTGGGCATTTGCTTTGTTCGATGACCTAGCAATGAGTATTCTTAACCACTTCCAGCTACGAGTGCGTTATGACATTGGTATAGAACTCTTGTTGACATTTCAGCAGGATAAAGTCACACATATCTCAGATCATATCCAAGAGTGGCACAGACGGAAGAGGTTAATTAAAGCCTTTATACCTCCGGAATTCCTCCTCAAATGGTTCCTCAAGTCGTTATTGCCATATATAGCGAAGTATGTTTCTACATCCATAGTGAAAAATGAGGAATAAGCCATTTTTAGGGAGCAGGAATTGGATTTGATTTATGCTCAGTCTATTTTGTTATATGAGATCATTCCCAATGCTCCGCATTCTAGTTTCAACCCCAAAGTTAAATCTGGACCACATGCGTATGGAATTGTTGGTTGTGCAAGTTCTAAACCTATGGATTCGGTTGTGAAACAAGTTAGTACATTGTCAATCAACAAATCTACTTCAGGACAAGCCATGGCTTCATGTCAACCCACCCAAATGGCGAGTGTGCTTTCGGTGCAATCGTCGGACCAGAAGGGTAACCAGCAGCCCAGACGGAATAAAAATAAGTGTAATAATAATCGTAAGGGTGGGAATAGGAATGAAAATGCTAATAATAATGACAAGAATGCCCGTAATGCTGGGGGGGACAAGAAAGCTAAACGTAAGGTTAAATTTCCTTACAAGTTGTGTAAGGAGGATCACCTCACATACTTGTACCCTCGTATCGATGAAGCCTCCAGATTCTTAGCACAGGGCCCAGCTGTGCTGACTAACCCTTTACCTCAAAATCAAAATATGAACTCGAGGACCCATGATCAGTATGATGGTGATCATGATCCACCGGAGGGTAGTGTTCGTGGTTGCATTAACATGGTACGTGCTGCAAAAGTTGTGACCCATGCGAAGGACTATGGTTCATCACAACCCAACCCAAGAAAGGAACCTGATCCACTAGGGACTCCTTTGCATATTGAAAAACCTATGGATAAACCTAAAGCTGCACCTTGCATTCCTAAGGGAGTCCTTAAGCGTTCGGGGCACAATCCTAATGCCCAAGCTGCCCATAACTATTATTTTGTCAAGGATTTGGGCCACACTCCTTGTGCGATGTCTGCACTAGAAGTAATTCAAATTTGTCCTTCGCAAAGGAAGGCTTTGCTTTCTGCCCTTTGGGTGAATGATGATGATTCTTCCTCCATGATTAAATTTAAAACCACATGACTTCAGCCTTGCTTGCTTTACTATGTGTCTCTTTTGATTCACATAGAATGTCTTAACATGACCATCAAGCACACTGTGATTGACGAAGGCGGTTGTTGGTTTGCATGGGTAGACCCGGGTTTTACTGTGTTTAACCAACAACACCCCTAGCTCACTGGCCCTTTCGGCGACAGACCGTAGAGCGGCCTGAAGTATCACCCGAAGTGAATCTAATGGGTTGGCCAAGGACTCAAGTGTCTTGGACCAGGTTCTGTGGCAGCCTGGGTGTCTCGCAGCTCTTCTAGCCTGCGAGATTTCTTTCTTTCTGCGACGCGCAACTCCCTCTTACTTACGACGACTCTTAGTCCTTATCGCATCGCCGCACCTCAGGCAACGTGTAACTCCTTCCTACGCTGATTCTCAACCACAGCGCACCACAGCTCCTCTGCTGGTGCAATATCACTTCCTTGTGATATCCTACAGCTGCGGCTCAGCGTACTCAAGGCTACTCGTTCCGACTTACGGGATTCAATATACAAGGTTGCTTAAATCTGCAACTCTTAACTATCTGGGATGAAATGTAGATAAACTCTTACACAAAATAATTAAGGACTTCAACTTACATTTACCTTCTATAGTGCTGTAAACTAAATAACGCATACATACATTAAACTATAAACAAGGCCCATGTGATAACTGATAGATGCAACAAATAAACACAACACATAAATCAATCACATAACACATGATTTTAATGTGGTTCACCTCCAATATGGAAGTTACATCCACAGAACTGTGTTTCTATTATAGCTCAGGGGAAGGTAAACACAGTTCTGTTGCACCGCATATGCTGCTCGAGATCTTCTAGGTAACTCCGCACACAGCCTAGAGCCCTTCTCTCTTAGATCTCTTTTCTACTCTATATTGCACCTCTTACAATATACTCTTCCCTCTCTGTCAATCCCTGCAGATCGTTACATGCATACTCAGTGAGCCAGCTACTGGTTACAGTAAGATAACTACTGTTCATAGCAGAATCAGAGCTCGGCATCTACAACTGTCTAATAATCTACAAAACAACTAACAACTGAACGAACTAACTAACTGACCAACCAACCAACCAACCAACCAACCCACCCTTTTACCATACAAAATACATCCCTTTATAGGTGGCCCGAAGGTCTCACCATTACAACACTGTGGGCATGTCCCAACAGTAACCCAAAACCCTAATTAGTGATAGTCGACATATATGTACTTGAGGTAGCCGCTTTCTGTCACACCATAGCTCTCTGCGGTCTTCCATGCTTCCCGGCACTAACCATGGGTACTTTGCATTGCTTCCCTGCTTCTGTCCTTCTTCTTCAATACCTCGGCCTCGTTGCTCTTTTTCCTTTATGAGGGTAGCTGAGCCCTCCTATCTTTGCTGCTGCCTTCAATGCAGTGGGTGAGCTCTCTCTTCTCAGTCGCTCAGGTACTATCATCTTCCTTGACTTCTCTATCCTAAAATTCACGGTTTCCAGCTCTTCTCTGCAGCTAGAAACATGCTACGGTGTCGTAGCTCTACCTTATCTCCTCCCCGCCAAAACTGTCTATTCGCTAAACTGACAGCTTCTTCTGTAGCTGTGGGACCTTGCTCCAACAGTGGTGCTTCTTCTGTGATGTCTTTATCGTGTTGGAAGGGTTAAGGTTCCCCTGATTTTTCTAAATTGGAAACCAAGTTGACTGCATTTGATGGGAGATCATTTAGACCACACAAGATCCTTCCTTCCCTTAAGGTTCATTTGGGAGGGAAGACCATTGCGATAGAGGTTGAGGTGGTTGATGCGCCCCATGACTACAATCTCTTGCTGGGTAGGAATTGAATGTACAGTATGCAAGCTGTAGCTTCTTCCCTATTTCACGTTGTATGATTTCCACTTAACGAGAAGATAGTTATGATTGATCAAACGTCATTCAAGAATTCATCGGTTACCGCATCTTCGGGAGCTTTGATCCCGATTGTTGAGCACTCTCAGCCAGCAACTGGGAGTGTGGTCATGGGCATGTATCCATCCCTTATGGGAAGTTTTAGTTGCACTGCACCTATCCTTATGATAGGGTCTAGTTTCAGTGAGGCTTCTACATTTGTGAGATCGATGTCTTTTCACATGATTCATATGGAAGATCCTTGGATTCTTCCTACACCGAATACTTCGAGTGAGCCCATTGTAATGGACATGCCATTTCCTGCAACTATGATTTCTTATCAAGCGAATCTTGAGTGTGTTCCAGAGCCTAGTCCTTCCTCTTCACAGATGGAGGAGGAGGACCCATATGTGCTGCCTGCATGGGAAGTACTATCTTCTCATGTGGATGACTACCTTGATAGTGTTTTTCCTTCAGACAAAGTGATTATTGAGGCCATGTCGGGAGTTGAGCCACCATGGGAAGAGCTCCATCATAGATCTTACTTTCTTCCCGAGCTTGACCGCTTGGAGTGTGAGGACTTTAGGGAGGTTCTCAGTGAGAGAATTGGTAGTCCTATGGTTCCATTAAACTCTCCTAGTCCGATGGCTGATGGAAACATGGAAAATATATCTCCTACGATTCCTATCAATATCTCTCGTGATCCTGGCAGGATAGAGAATGTATATATTGGGGAAAAATGTTCCCATGCTGAGATTCAATAATACATCGAGCTATTTAAAGAATTTCATGATATCTTTTCTTGGTCTTACGATGAAATGCCAGGTATCGACCCTCGCATTATTGAACACGAGATTAAGACTTATCCCGATGCTAAGCCTGTTCGACAATGCTTGCATGCAGTGAATCCTAGGAAAGCACCTGCGATTAAGGTAGAGATAGAGAAACTGTTGAAAGCTAGTTTTATCTATCTCGTTCCCTTGATGGAGTGGGTTTTAAACCCCATTCCGGTGGACAAGAAGCAATGAGCGATCCACATATGTACTGATTTTCATGATTTGAATCGTGCCTGTCGTAAGGAAAATTTCCCCACACCATTTATTGATCAAATTTTGGATGAGTGTGCGGGTAGCGAGGTTTTTTCCTTTATGGATGGATTTTTCGGATACAATTAGATACAAATTAAACCTGAGGACCAACATAAGACTGCATTTATTTGTCCTTGGGGAACTTTTGCATATCGAAAAATGCCTTTTGGCCTTAAGAACACCGGAACTACTTTTCAGTGAGCTATGACCTTGATCTTCCACGATATCAAATTGATTATCGAAGTGTTTTTGGATGACCTTGCTGCTCATTCTCGTATGAGAATGATTCATTCCTATCATTTGAGATTGGTATTTGAAAGGTGCCGCCATTATTTGGTCAGGTTAAATCCTCACAAGTGCATCTTTTGTGTGAAGTCTGGTCACTTGTTAGGATTCATTGTTTCTAAAGAGGGTATAAGAGTCGACCCTTTGAAGGTTGAGGCAATACTTCAGTTGTCTCCCCCGAAAAATATTTTCCATCTTCAATGTTTGCAAGGCATGTAAAACTTCTTACGGAGATTCGTTGTAAATTTTTCCAATTTGACTAGAGGCTTCATGCATCTTTTGAAGAAGGACACCACCTTTTCTTGGGATGAATGAGCCTAGGAGTCCTTTGATGCGCTCAAGTGAGCCCTAGAGTCGGCCCCAGTGATTAGTCCCCCAGACTATAGCCATGATTTTCTACTTTATGTGGCCGCATCCATGGAGACGATTGGTATGGTTTTGGTTCAAGAGGATGAGGAGATCCAAGAGAATGTCATATACTGTGTGAGCCAAAATATTATTGATGCGGAGATCTATTATTCTCATGTTGAGAAGCTTGCCTTAGCTATCGTACATACAGTTCAATGGTTGAGACATTATATTCTCCTTCACCAGACCTTGGTTGTAGCCCATGTCAATCCATTTCAATTCATCCTCACTCGAAGGATGATTGGGGAAAATATAATAAATGGATTTTCATCCTCCAAGAATTCGATCTCAAGTTTGTTTCGGCAAAATCGAAGAAATCGTTAATTTTTGCAAAGCTTATATCAGATTTCCCAAGCAAGGCCGAGGAGTTGGTTTGTGAAGATACATTTATCGATCAACACATCTTCTTAATCTCAACTTTAGACCGATGGTATGGGGATATCATTATATATTTACAAACATTGAAGGTCCCTACTCACCTCTCATGGGATGAATGATGACGGTTACATCACGTGTCTAAGAATTACCTCATAATGGATGTCACTTTGTACCACTGTGGGGTAGATTCCATTTTACGTAATTTTTTAACTCATGAAGAGGCTGAGGTAGTGCTAAATGACTACCATGGAGGGGCATGTGGTTTTCATCTATTTGGGATTTCTACAGCCCAAAAAATCTTAAGAGTGAGTTATTTCTGGCCTTCGATCTTTAAGGATTGTGTATATGAAGTTAAGAGGTGCCACCCTTGCCAGGTGTTTGCACATAATATGTGCTCAAAACCTGCCCTGTTACATCCCTTCATCACTACCGGTCCCTTCACTAAGTGGGGGATAGATTTTATGGATTGCAACCCAGCTTCTGCTGGGGGGCATCATCATATCATAGTGGCTGTTGATTACTTCACGAAATGGGATGAGGCTATGCCTACAGTTAAATCCAATGGTGAGATAGCCATGCACTTCGTATTCAACAAGATTATTACTCAGTTTAGGATTTCAAACGAGCTTGTCACTGACCATGGCTAACACTTTCAGAATCGTATGATGGAAGAGTTGGCATCAAAGTTAGGGTACAAACAAGATCATTCCTCCTCTTACTACCCTCAAGCGAATGGACATGTAGAAGCAGTGAACAAGTCACTCAAATCCATTCTCCAATGAACCATCACACAAAGCAAGAATAATTGGCACATTATGTTATATCCTGCTTTGTGGGATTATAGAACTATTGTTAAGACTGCCACGAGTTTTTCTCCATATCAACATGTACATGGAGTGGAGTCGGTATTTCCAGTTGAGTGCGAGATTCCTTCTTTGAAACTAGCCATAGAGCTCTTACCAGACACTTCTCCATTGGAGGAGCGTTTGGTCCACCTTGAGCAACTTGATGAGCAACATCGAGATGCCTTGGTGGCTCTAGAAGTAAATAAGCATCACGTAAAGGTCCAGTACGATAAGTCTATCTGTCCAATGAGATTTAGTGAGGGAGTCTTGGTCCTTTTGTGGGATCAACTGAAAGAACCCTTGGGGGCAGAAAATTTTAACCCCATCTGGCATGGTCCTTACGTCGTCAAACATGTGTTAGAGAATGGTGCTTATGAGTTAGTGGATTATGAGGGAAAGGCCTTGGTGGAGCCTAGAAATGGGCTCTATCTCAAAAATTACTATGCATGATTTTCAGCCAAGGCTGGTTATTGTATATTATTGTACAGTTTTGCATAGGTAGGTATTTTTCTTATAGTGATCAGGTTTGTGATTAGTTTTCGTTTCTTTTGGCAGATGTTAATGGAATCTTTCAACTTCATAGGATTTGCGGATGGTGCGAGCCATCAGACTCAATACTCAGCCTCTACTGCTTGGGTGATTTATACTCCTATGGGTCAGGTATTGTCTTCAGGAGTTGTATGTTTATGGCCATATTCAAAAAAAATTGCTGAATATAGTGCCGTTATTGAGCTTCTACAGGATGCCATTCTACATGGAATTCCCTTTCTTGAGGTATGTCTTGATTCAGAGTTAGTAGTTTCATAGCTTAATGGTTTGTACCATGTTAGAGATATGACATTATTAAGAAGATTCTTACGTGTGAGATTATTAGAATGGAAATTTGACAATATAACATACATACATATTCCAAGAATTAATAATCAAGTTGTTGACTCATATGCTAACTACGTGCTAGATTGGAATTTGTTTCATACACAATAAACTCGTCACAAACACAAATTTTTACACATGTAAATAAAGAAACCAATCATCATAAAAGTTTTTATAAACATCCAAAATGTGGTAATACATAGTGTCATAATACAATAATGGGGCTCTCGAGCCACCAAAATATAATACACGGTAATACAAAATGTATCGCTCCCAGGTATCTAAGCCTGTGGAGGAGGAGGGGGGTTGTGGTCATGGAATGTCACCACGGCTCTAGCTAGCTGTCAAAATAGCCGCACCCATGCTTGTGGTACACCCACCACCTAGAGCTACATGGCCTCAGGCAAGTCCTTGACTTGCACCATCGGTACTCTATGTGTCAGCCTCATGAATTTGGTATGAATGCTTTGGAGCATCCGATCCACATCCACACCCATGATATCGTCTCCTCTTCCCCTCCGTATATGACGAGGGAAGCCTTGAGGCTACAGTGGTCCCACATCTGCATGCATATGGTAGATGTCACTATGTATTGTCACCCAAAAACATGTCTTTTGATTCCATATAATCAGAAAACACAAAAAAAAGTAAATAACTCAAAAATTTTAAAGAGACGGTCGAGATTCGTTACCTATGTCACCATATGCCAATTTTGGTGGTAGCGACATGTCCAGGTCTCCCCAAAAATCTATCCCTGCATAGGGGTAGTCATCAATGGCAACTATTTGTCATTGCCACCACGGAAAGAAATCAGCTGGATAGGGGTTGGACACCCTACCTCCACCCATTCTACCCATCGCATCCGCCCAATGTCGTTGGGCCAGATCTCGGACCCCATGTAGAGGAACGCCAACTCTAGGGCTAAATCCTAGAACATGCTCGAAGCAAAATGTGCTCAGTATGCTGCTGAAACTAAACTTTCAAACTCTACCCATCTTACTCTCACTGAGCTGGTGTTTCATGCTTCCCAGTAGTGCAGTGCTCCAATCGTGTACAGTGGGTCTCATTCACTCCACCGCATAGAACATTAGAGGCTGCGAGGCCTAGTGGAGTGAAGCCAAGCCTACTATCCTACCAAGTGTCAGTAGGATGGCCTTTAGGCCCAGCACCTATATGGATTTAGTTGGGATCTGAATCCCCACCTTCTCTGTGTCTGGATAGCAGTACACCGCAATGTACTCATCTATAGTCAGGCCACCTCCAGGCCCGCGAGAACGTAGGTTCACTACATCCCCCCATCGGGAAAGTCCAGTAATACAGTATATGTCCTCCACTTCTATGGTGAGAGACATCCCATCTATCTAGAACGACTCTGAGTCTGGATCCCATTAGTCCACTAACATCTGCAATAGTCCTGGTTTGGCCCTTAAGCCACCAAGACACCAAAATTTGTAAATCCCACATGCACGTAACGCTTGTTGATCCATTAGATCGGCCCTTACCGCCTCTTCTACATCACCATGTTCACGTTCTCTCCATTCTAGGACCATCCTACACAAAAAATTTGAAGTTTGTCCATTAGAATACTTGAAAAACCTTAAGCGAGGCCGCATACGCGACTATTTGCTAAACAGTCGCGTATGTACGTGACTGTGACGGCATTTTCCACATATATCCAGCCCTATACGTGGAAAAACCCTCAATTTTTGCGTGGGCCATAGCACCTATTTTAGAATGGCCTAGAAAATCAAATACACCATGGAATTTGACAAAATTTGCATCAAAATGGAACAGTAGATCATGGGTAAGTACCTGGAAAAAACGGTAGTGGATTCCGCTGGCTGGATCTCCCGGAATTTGCTGTTGAAGTTTTGAGCTCAAATGGGTAAAAATTTCAAATGTTTTATAATGTTTTGAATTTTTTACTATTTATACTAATTTTTCAAATTTTTGAAAATTTTTACCCCCTTTCCTATATTTTGGACCGTTTCTAATCCTTTTGGACCGTTTTTGGACTAATTTATGATGTAGGAGACCTTTTTGAGTGTGGTTTCAGCCGTTGGATTGACCCATTCATGCCGATTTCAGGTATCATGTCTAAACTGGCATATAGGTTAGGTCTCATCATCGTTTTCATTTTGCATGACCTTATGACCGTTTCATTATAGCCTAAGGTACAAACGCGCTCTATTATGTCACAGAACCGTCTTGCTATTTTAGAAGTTGCATGATATGAGTGGTAGAGATTGACCTTACATGGGTACCCTAGTTAGCGCCTTATTTGCATTTGGTGCCCATGCTGACATTTTGTCCCTTAGGGTGTGGGAGTCCATTGTATAGTATTGTCATGACATTTCGCAAGAGCCTCATACTCCTCTTGATCTTTTGCTGGCCTATTTCCCTCAGGACTCCCTTATGTCAAGTTGTAATTGCATTATCATGAGATTTTCCTGCCTTATTGAGCCTTACATCGGCTTCCCTAACATTGAGTTTCAGCCATCTAGCCTGAGCTTGTCTCATGTCTAGCCATCCATAGCCATTTCATATATCCTTTGCAGCTTGATTCCCTATTTTTATCGAGAGGGGATTTTCCCCCGAGTGTCACTATCCTACACATGTATCGTTGCATTGAGCATAGGTATGTTCCACTTCTTGGAACTAGTTTGTTTTCCTATATGACACTCATTTCCTCCTACTCTGTAACTATAAAGCAGTTTTATTCTTTTTCAATATTTTTAAATATTTGAAAAAGTCCAAAAAAAAATCAAAAAACCAAAAAGTCGGACAAGGAAAGATGTTATCTTTTGGTAACTGTCGAGTCATGTTGCCTTTGAATAGAGCACTGTATATCACATCCGTTGGTTGGGTTTATAGTTTGACTTTAGGAGCTGTACTCATTTATCTGAGTTTATCTCCACCAACTAGTTAAGCTTCCAGTCCCCATGAAGCCTTTATCGATGCCTCCTGTGTCGAAGAGATGTCCTAGTTTTGTATATTGAGTCTATGCTGCCTTCATTTAGTCACCATTCATCGTTATGCTCTTGTTTGAAGGGAGTTGAAACCTGATTCGTCCATTCCCCAATTATCTTGACTTTGCATGTCGTCCATTCCTGGTACATTTACTGGTTCATGCACCTTATGATCGAGTCCTTCCACATTATATAGCTTTGCTGAGTACCTCGTGTTGGATGATGGGGGATGCCTTAATGCCCTCCTTCCAGCAGATTTGATCCCATCAATTTCAGACCATTTATTCTGGGATTGGCATCTAGAGTCATTTTTTAGTGCCTTGAGACTTGCAGTGATCAGTGGTAGGTTCTCTCGCCATCAACAATTTTTTTGGGAATACATCAATGTCCCCTGATCAATGGATCCTCTCAAGTGTTCGACCTCACCACATTTATTCACACTTGTTAGTTTGCACTCTAGTACCTTGATTCCCATTTTCATTATCAGTGGGTGATCTCGCATCTGTTAACTATATACATCAATGACTGGTAATCAGACGATGGACTACTATGTTCGACCTCGACACGTCTATTCACATAGTAGGACATGTACTCATAGCTGTTTGTGTAGAAGACCTTCCATATTGGTGGCATCTCTTATATGCCACCTCCTTGATCGTGCTAGTGTTCATGGGATTTCAGCTCTCATGACTTGATTCCAGTATATGTCAGACATTTCCAGCTATTATGGAGATCTTGATTCATTATATATCTTCAGCCATTATGGAGATCATGGTCCTTTGTATATCTTCATGATGGAGATTCTGATCTATGTATATTGTACGTGGCGATGACCACTTATGTGATATTTTGTACCATGCCTATTCATGGCCATTGTACTCTTGTGTATCCAGGACTGCTATATGTATTTGCAGTTACGTGCAGAGTTGTATCATTGTACTATGCTAATTTGGTGGCTGGTCTTCCATTTGGGATCCTTCATCACTCCACGTCTAGGATGGACTTGTAATGTATTTCGGCCATCATATGACCCCTCTGACCTCACACATTAGGGGGCATCTGTTATAGCTTCTTTTACCACTCTAGGTGAATCACACTTGTATGGCCTTCCCCTATCCCTCTGCAGACTCCTTAGACCCCTTGGACCATTTTTTGTCCTTTGATGTTTCCTTGACCATCCCTATAAACATGTGAAAATTAATACACGTGAATTTTAAACCACTAATCACGTACATATGCGGGTTTGACCCCTAAAACTATGTACATCGGGATGTGTGCAAAATCCAAATCCTTTTGGAGTTTTCCTTGACATGGATCCAACTCACTTGACTCCTGGCCTTCCATATGCCTTGAGATCGCTCGGATTCTACCTTTCATTAACCCTTTGAAAAGATATATAAGGAAATCTTTGGATACATTGAAGACATAAGAGAATTGAGAGCAAAGAAACTATAGTCCATTGTTGCCAGAACTTGTGCTTGAGTCTGCATCCCTTTGTCCATTGGAGCTCTTTTGTGTTCTTCCCAAGCTTTCCTTTTTCTTGTGAGCTTGCTATCGAGAGATGGAGGATTGAGGTGGTGGAGGCCCAAGTGGGGGATTCAGTTTCTCCGTTTCGCAGATGTGCTGACAGAGGTTGTATCCATTGTAATCTCTGATTTTATATTAATAGAAATACGTTCTCCTGTCCAATAATGTATGTCTGAATGAATATTTTATCCATGGATGATTTCAAATGCTTATACATTGTTGATTATATATGCTAGAATAGATCTAACACCCATATGTATAGTATGCTTGTCTTGTTTACTTGTTGTTGAGGAAGTGCTTTATCAATTCAAGCTGAAGTTGGAAAGCTCAACGGGGATCTACTTCAACCATCCAGAATAAGGTACGAGGTCTGATCCTTTAGTGTTAGATATTTGATTTCTATTGCATATTGGAAAGGATTGATTTCTAGAGTCAAGCTGCTTGTTCTGGTACCCCAAGCCATAGGAATTTCTCTCCATAATAGTTAGCCATAAATACGCACCTCCCATGGACAAGAGTTGTTTCCCTAGTCTAAATGGTTTAGATCTAGAACAAAACAAAAACACCAAATGCTAAACTTCCCCTAGATCTGGTTAATCACTTAAATGTAATGCACCCATACTTCTCCTAAAGGTTGTTCTCACTTTCCTTGAAGCTTTCTCCTCCGATACTGAAAAGAACCTCTAAAATATGGAAGACAACAAGAAAAGGATGATAGCATACCAGATAATCAACTATATCTATGCTCATGATGAAGGAATCGAGCAATATATACACATGAAACAGTAAATATGGGAAAGAAAAGACATTTTTTATTAGAAATGATTGGAGAGACTACAACCTTTATTCCTTGGTGTTGAGAGTTCCTTGTTGGTGAATCCCACCAACAAAGCTTCATCAATAGGGGTTCCCACTCTATCGATGCCCTGCAGCGCGATCTCCCTGAGAACTAGCCCAGACAGGTTTTACCCTACCCAGCAACGTCTACGAAGCAGACAAGGTCTCACCCAAGGCATTCAAGGGAGAGCTGTCAGAACCGAGTTTTTGACAGTAGGAGAGGAGGATATGGGGTTCCAATGGAGGGAGACCATAACTTATGCAATCATCATATAGTATCAAAATATCGTAGCATTATTTAAGGGACATCATAACACATCAAACAGTTACAAAGACATAGATTGCATCAACTTAAAAACAACTGATCGCATTGGTATAGCAAAAAAAGACTAAATCATATCTATATTATGCCATTGTAACAAAGCAGAGTTGTAGCATCATAACATATCTATAACAACAGACAAGAATTAATCCATACTCATCTCATCATATATTAATCTTGCGCCAATGTACCACATTACATAGTTCTTCTGCAAAATCGAAGACGGCATACACTAGGAAAAAACATGGATAAAATCACAGTTAAGACATAAAATTATCCATAAAACAGATTGCACCAGATCTTATCCCATACAATCGCACATACAATCACATACAATCACTCATAACTACTTCACTTATGATTCTCCTCTATGACTCCTCAAAATGGATCTATGAATAGGCTTATGCCTTTACATCAATTGTCCACTAAGAACTGACTTCTAACTGCTACTAACCTATTGCAAAAAAAATTGGTCAAAATATACATAAAAGATTCAAAAAGCAATTATTTCCCCGCTTATCGTGTCAATCTGTTCTTGTATGATACCACGTAATATTGTGCAGCTACCAAGACGCTGTGCAACTCACTTGCCCCAAACCCCTTGTCAATATTCCTTCCAATCGATCCTTGCCTCTAATAGCCCAAGAATTATTTTGACAAAGTTTGGATACACAATTCCTCCTCCTTTCTCCCATGGGGGATGAGCTAGTATTTATGGGCATGGGAGGATAG
Organism: Pseudotsuga menziesii; assembly: GCA_001517045.1. Taxonomy (NCBI): domain Eukaryota; kingdom Viridiplantae; phylum Streptophyta; class Pinopsida; order Pinales; family Pinaceae; genus Pseudotsuga; species Pseudotsuga menziesii. The sequence continues at coordinate 206,566 of LPNX010984301.1, read as the reverse complement.
GTATGGTTGAGGATCTCATGAGTGAAGTGGAGCTAAGATCCAAAAAGGGAGGATCTCAAGCTCCAACAAGTCCTAAGCCATAGGGATGAGGCTCCATGAAGGTAAGCTTCGAGAATCCTCTTAAAGCTTCTCTTTTTTCCTTGAAAACTCGAGCAGCACTCCTCCAATGAATAAAACGAGAGGTGTTAAGGGGGTAATGCTTCTTGTAGTAAGGATAGAAGTGGTGGCACCACTCCTTGCTCATTTATCAGGAGCATTACCATCTCTTTTATTCTTGGGTAATGCTTTTTGTCAATGGGGAGAGAGTGTTACCAACTCAAAACAAGGAAAAATGGTAATGGGATATTTTTCCTATCATTTCTCTAAAGAAACATTTGAGGGATAGGAGCAGACAATGGAATACCTATTGTTAAAATAATCAACCCATATTTTACCCATTTAGACACTAATTTAATTATTTCTGTCTTATTAGCCTAGTTCATGTGTCCCACCTTGTGCAAGTTGTCTTTTACCTATCCATAGTGGTCAAACTTGCCTCATTTGACTCATGTAGCGCATGGAAAATCCCAAGGAATCAAATCTACTTTATTCCTGGCCTCCTAGGCGCCCTTCTGCTTTTTCTGCTTTATTCCCTGCTTTTTCAGTGTTTTAAGGCAAATAGAAAAGCTAGACTAGGTGAGGTGAACTAGTTTTTTGTCCTCTTCATCCTCCACTCTTTTCTCCATGAAAAAGCATGTATGATCTGCCATTCCACCACTCTTTAGCTTTCTTAAGCCATTTTTCTAATTCGTGAGCTCCATGACAGATTTGGGATCAGCTTTTTACACCTATGGGGGATTTGCTTATTTTTAGTAAGCCTGCTTTATGCTAGATTCAAATTTCTCCTCATGAATTCGAATCCCTGATGTATGTTATTTATTAAGCAACCTATGTTATTACAGTTTAGTGTTCAGCTCCAATTTTCAGTCTCTTTGTGAGTGATTTTGCATGATCAATTGTTAATTGTTGTGAGTAAAATTAATCTATCACCTGGTTCAATTTCCACATGGTATCAGAGCCATTGTAGATTGTTTCTCTCCTTCAAAAATTGTTTTGCAGGTTTGACATCAATGACTGGGAGCCTTCTACTGATAGTCGGGACAGATTTTCTAAGCTATGGATCAATCACATAAAACTATCTTGACTCCTTTAAATTTCTTTGAATGGAAAGAAGAGATGGAGATACTATTGAGAGTGAAAGGCCTCTACAGGGTGACTATGGCAACAGAAGCAGATCCCAATGCAGCTGCAGAGAAGATAAAATGGTACAACAGGAGGGATGAGGCTTATGGCCTCCTGTGTCTGAGTATTTCCAGAGACCTCCTTTTCCATCTTGATGGATTGACATCACCGAATGAAGTATGGGAGAAGCTTGCTGATATTTTTGGAAAGACAAATGAGATGAGGGGACATCAAATCGAAAATGATATGATTTCTCTAAGTCCAACGAGCTTTGAATCCCTGTAGCTATATTTCTCCAAGTTCAAAGCATTACTTTTGCAGCTAAAACAGTGTGGTATCGAAAAGAAACATGATCAACTTGTACTGGCCATCCTCTCAAAGATGGGCCCTGATTATTCAGTGTTTGTTTCGACCTTCTATGACACAAAACTAACAGCTCGAACCTGGAAGATTCCTAGCCTTGCAGATTTCATAGAATCTGTCACACAAGAAAAGGACAAGCTGGTGATGATGGGCACCATCAAACCATCCAAAGATCAAGCTTTGATTGCTGGAGATTTGAAGGTGGATTCAAAAGGAAAAAGGAAAGATAAAAATCCACCTGAACAAAAGAGAGACAAGAAACAGTCTTCGGAGGATCAACAAGGTCCCAAGAAGAACTACCAGAAGAAGAAAAACAAAGGTGAAATGAACAAGTGTACATACTGCAATAAGGGCAATCACTCTAAAAGATCTTGTATGAAAAAGCAGATAGACATGCTGACCCAACTCCTGGAGAAGAATGGCATCTCCCTTCCAAAAATCTCAAAGAAGAGAGAAGGAGGATCAAGTTCAGATGACAGAGAGAGAGTCCATGCTCTAGCTACTGGCACATCAAGCTCACCCAATTTTATCATTGATTCTAGAGCTTCAAGACACATGGTTTTGACTAAGGAGGCCTTCTCCTCACTGGACAAGTCGAAAGGACCATCTATAGTACTGGGAGATGACTCTCTCACTAAAAGTTTAGGCAAAGGAAGGATAGATCTTGATCATGGTCAGTTCAGCAATGTGCTGTATGTGCCTGGTCTTGCCTCCAACCTCCTATCAATTTACCAGATGACCCACACTGGGTCTCCTAAGAAGGTCATATTCTCCCCCGATGAAGTTGAGATCACAGAGATTTCAACTGGTAGAGTCATTGCAAAAGGAGTTGTGAATCATGCTCAAAAGGTATACATGTTCTCACACTTCCTACCTTACTCAAACGCCTCTGCTCTTATGATTCATGCTAATGAAGCAAGCAATATTTGGCATGAAATATTTGGCCACCTAAACTACAAATATCTTTATGATATTAGTGAAAAATAGATGGTCATAGGGTTTCCCAAGATAAAATTTTCCAAAGGAGTCTGCCAAGGTTGTATCCTAGGAAAACACCCAGAGCACAAATTTGAGAGAGCTAGTCATGAGAGAACCTCTGCACCCCTTGAGCTGATCTACAGTGATGTTGCTGGCCCATTCCCTCATATGTCCATGATTCAAGCCAAATATGCATTGAATTTTATTGATGACTTTTCCAGGTATTGCTGGGTTCACTTCCTAAAACACAAATCTGAAGTTTTTGGCCTATTCAAAGTCTTTAAGGCTTTGGTTGAAAACCAGTCTGGAAGGAAAATCAAGGCCCTCAAATATGACAATGGTGGTGAGTATGTCAAGTATAAGTTTATTAATTATTGTGTAGATGCAGGTATTCAGATGCAACATTCTATCCCTTACAAACCACAACAAAATGGTGTTGCTGAGAGGAAGAACAGATAACTGAAGGAGATGGCAACATGCATGATGGAGGCCAAAACTTTGCCACCAAAGTACTGGGCCGAAGCTATCAACTATGCAGCCTATATCTAGAATAGGGTGCCTCACAAACAGCTTGATGGCATGACTCCCTTTGAAGCATGGAGTGGGCACAAGCCAGATGTGACCCATTTCAAGATTTTTGGCTCAAAGGCTTGGGCTAGAATCCCGACAGAGAAGAGGAAGGCTTTGCAGCCCCAAACCCAAGAGTGTCTTTTTGTTGGATACTCTAAATATTCAAAAGGGTAAAATTTGATAAATTTTAGCACAAACAAAGCCTTCATTGAAAGGTGTGTTCAGTTTGAAGAAGAACCCCTTGCAGCAGTGGAAGTTGGTGAAGCCTCTTCACCACCTGAACCTCAAGAAGTAAGTAAAGAGTTTGTTGAACATGATGATTCTGATTTTTCTGATGGATATGAGTTTATTGCAGACCCTAATAGCTCTACAAGGCCAAAATGGGCATCCAAGACACTACATGTAGCAGGAGAGCTAGCTGGGGATCCAAATGACCCAAGGAGGACTAGATCTCAGTTTGAGAGTGGTCTGTGCATGAAGGATCCTATGTTTGCTGAAAAATGATATTTGATGGTGGATTCTGATCCTCAAACATATGAATAAGCATCAGGAGATCCAATATGGCAAACAGCCATGAAGGAGGAGTTCAGCTCACTCCAGAAGAGCAACACATGGGAGCTAGTGAATCTTCCCCCAGGGAGAAAACTAGTACAGTGTAAGTGGGTCTATAAGACCAAATTTGCTGCTGATGGTTCACCACTAAAGTACAAGGGCTACTCACGGGTTCATGGCATAGATTACAATGAGACTTTTTCCCCAGTGGCAAAGATGGATTCCATCAGGCTAGCTCTAGCAATTGCAGCCTCAAGGCAATGGGAGGTACATCACATGGATGTAAAATGTGCCTTCCTGAATGGAGATATCACTGAAAAGATATATATGCATCAGCCTCAAGTTTTTGCTACTAACCCTTCTCTTGTGTGCAGGTTGAGAAAGTCATTGTATGGGCTAAAGCAAGCCCCCAGGGCTTGGTATGCCAAGATCGATAGCTTCTTGCTATCACTGAATTTTGTTCGGTGCAAATCAAATCCAAATGTCTATTTGAAGTTATTTAATGGTTCATTAATGATCATTGTGTTATATGTTGATGACCTCCTCATTACAAGAAGCTCAAAGGCTGAGATTCATTCCTTAAAAGGAGCTATGAACCAAGCCTTCTCCATGACAGATTTGGGGCTCTTAAGTCAATTTTTGGGGCTTGAGATTGCTCAAACCAAAGATGGAATCAAGGTGCACCAGTACAAATATGCCTTGGACTTGCTGAAAAAATTCAGAATGAAGGTTTGCAAAGCAAGCAAAACTCCTTTCCTTTCAGGAGTGAAGCTGGAAGAAGCTGATTCTTCACCTATGGTAAACAATACACTGTATAGGCAATTGATTGGATGTTTGTTGTATTTGACACATACTAGACCTGATATTTGTTATGCATCAAGTGTGGCTTCTAGATTCATGGATCAGCCTCAAGAAATCCATTGGGAAGCAGCCAAAAGGATCCTTAACTTTGTTCAGGGAACAAGGACACATGGGATCTTCTATAAAGCAAAATCTGATCTTGATTTGATTGGATTTAATGACAGTGATTGGGAAGGTGATAGAACAGACAGAAATTCCACTTCAGGATATGTGTTCATGCTTGTAGAAGGGCTAATCAGCTGGTCAAGCAAGAAACAAAGTGCCATTGCACTCTCATCTACAGAAGCAGAGTATAGAGGAGTTGTTAATGCAGCAACTCAATGTTTATGGTTGCAGGGTTTACTTGGAGAGTGTGGCTTTGAACCAGAGTACTCAAATACCATATACTGTGATAACTAGAGTACCATTCGAATCTGCAAGGATCTAGTTCAGAAGCAGAGAACTAGACACATTGAGATCCATATGCACTACATCAGAGAACTTGTGCATGATGGCACCATTCACCTACTCTTCTATTCATCTTCAGAACAAGTAGCTGATATCTTCACCAAAGAATTTTGTGAGAAGACCTTCAGCAATCTCAAATCACTATTGGGGATTGCTGATCATGCTGTGAAAGCATGAGTGGAGACAAGATTCTACAATTTTGTTTTATAGTCCATGTTTAAGGGAGGATTTTCCCAAGTTGGTTTTGCGTCTTTCCTTGTTTAAATGGATATGCAGTATGTAAAGGGTGACTAAGCCTTGTTGCTAGGCCCTATAATTTTCTAATATATTACTCGTAAGTCAGGATTAAGGGGGGGTGTTAGAATAATCAACCCATAGTTTACCCATTTAGACATTAATTTAATTATTTCTGTCTTATTAACCTAGTTCATGTGTCCCACCTTGTGCAAGTTGTCTTTTACCTATCCATAGTGGTCAAACTTGCCTCATTTGACTCATGTAGTGCATGCGAAATCCCAAGGAATCAAATCTGCTTTATTCCTGGCCTCCTAGGCGCCCTTCTGCTTTTTCTTCTTTTTTCCCTGCTTTTTCAGTGTTTTAAGGCAAATAGAAAAGCTAGACTAGGTGAGGTGAACTAGTTTTTTGTCCTCTTCATCCTCCACTCTTTTCTCCATGCAAAAGCATGTATGAGCTTCCATTCCACCACTCTTTAGCTTGCCTAATCCATTTTTCTAATTCGTGAGCTCCATGACAGATTTGGGATCATCTTTTTACACCTATGGGGGATTTGCTTATTTTTAGTAAGCCTGCTTTATGCTAGATTCGAATTGCTACTCATGCATTCTAATCCCTAATGTATGTTATTTATTTAGCAACCTGTGTTATTACAGGTTTGGCTATTGTACACTGATTTAATACAGTTTAGTGTTCAGCTCCAATTTTCAGTCTCTTTGTGAGTGATTTTGCATGATCAATTGTTAATTGTTGTGAGTAAAATTAATCTATCACCTGGTTCAATTTCCACACCTATCTCATAACATGAGGGTCATGATATTTTGGTGTAACAGGTTCTCTATAGTTTTACAATGAATTTGATTCTAATATGTTTTTTAAATTTATGCGTCAAATCTATAAGGCTCATGGCTATGTTTTAACTTATTTTTGTCTTTTTCATGCTTAGGGTAAAAATGAAAAAGTAACGATTGTTTTTTTACACTTTTCACATGCTCATTAAAAACCTAGTAAAAGAGTGTCAAGTCCGCTTTTACTTCTTTTTATCATGTAGGGATGATTTTAGGGGCGAATTTTAGCCCATGGGCTATTTTTAGGGGGTTTTCTCCAAAAAACGATTCACCATTTTGCATTTTTTGAAGCCCCCTTTCACCCAATTTTGATGGGGTAAACTTTTTTCACCCTAAAAATTGCCAAATTATTATATAAACGATATAAAATCCTTGGAAATTAAAATATTTTTTGAAAAATATCGCCAAACATTTTATAGTTGTTGTTTTAAGAATTGGTAAGATTCGCCAACATTTATACACTTTTAAATAAGTATGGTTCCTTAAAATCATCCCTATTTTTTAGACTCGTAAAAACTAGCTTATGAAAAAGAGAACTCATTACGGATTTATATTTAAGCTCTTTTCAGTATCCATAAAAACATAGAAATATTTCCAAGAGAAGTTGTTACGTTCATGCTTGTAAAAGTATCAGAACCATCGACTAGTCAGTGGTAGGTTTTTCGAGTGAACTTATCTTCTTCACGCTCATAAAACGACCAGAAGAGTCATCTTCCTAGTGATAGTTTACCCCTTTTTCAGAGCAAGGGACACTACTTATGAAAAAGGAACACTCTAGCAAAATCACTAACTAGAAGAGTTCTCCTAGGCATTATTTTATACTTTTTCGGGCCTTAGGGACTAACTGATGAAAAAGGACCTTTTGGAGTCTCCTTGTTCCTTTGTTTAGACTCTCTAAACATGAACAATATTGATTTCACTTTCATTGGACTCATGAAATCAAATGATAAAGGACCCTTTCTGGGAATGAACCCCTCCTTTCTCAAGTTTGTAAAACATGTGAGAACGGACTCATCGCTTGATGAGCTACAATGAGTGTTTGTTTCCCTCTTTGAACTTGTAAAAATGAAAAGAGGCACTCATCCTTCATGATGGGGAAATTAAGGGAATAGGGAGTATTTTTTTCATTTTGTTTTATGGAATCTCATACTCCATCTTTGAACATGGCACCTGTTTGCATTTGCATATCTGAACAATTGGGTATTCAGCTTGTCTCCAATTCGATCCGCTTTCATGAGTCACCTGAATCCTTTGAGTCAATTAAAATAATGCATTATCGTATTCCTTGCATTACATATGGTTTCTATCTTGTCAATTCAATGTTTCCAAGTCATTTTTGTGTTGCAAATTGTTCAAAGGATGTCTCTTCCGAAATTCAAATCGTTAGTAACTTTACCTTCCTATAAAGTCGGCAATGTCTAAGTCAGTTTCATGGTTGTCTCATCACTTTAAAATCAAATTTTGTTCCATGTTTCATGTTTATGATGCAGGAAGCATCATGGACCTCCTTCGACGGGTCTATTCTTTTCGACTTCAGCACATCATCCAAGAACTAGATTTAGAAACCTAGTCAAGTACCTTGAAGCCAGCATGCCTTAATAGTAGGTTTCCTTGCTTTCAACAGCATTTTTTCATCAATGACCTCTGATAGAAATATTCTATCAAGTGTTCGACCTCAAAACATCTATTCACACTTGGGAGAATTTACTGATATACCTTGGGGATCATTTACATTAATGGTGATTTCCCTCGCACTTGTTAACAGTATACATCAATGACTAGTAATGAAGTAGTTTCTACAATGTTCGACTTCAAAAAATATATTCACACGATTAGAATCATATCGATTGGGGATTGGAATGAATACCCTGAGCAGTTAGGTTTCATTAGCATAATTTCCTATCCTCAGGTTACGATGGAAGATTATTTAGAGTTATGACATAGATCCACATTGTATGTTTGCTGGCTACGTCTAGTATTAGGTTCGGATAACATGGATCTACTTTATATGTTCCGTAGTCATGTTCTTCTCTCTACGTCATTGAGCATGGATCTACAGTGTATTCTTGGTAGCCATGGCATGGCCATCTTCATGGATCTACATTATATTGGTCCATAGCCGTGATTGAGTCAGACAACTCAGTTACTAGTCTTATGTTAGTTGCGAGCGCATCTCTTATTTCCTCTAATACCGGATTGATGTCTAGCAAATTATTTTACATATCACATCCTTATAGCTTCATAATTTGGGGGGTATTCTATTGCACTTGAAAAATACACTATTGCCTTATTACCCTTCAGAGAGATTGGTTAGATATTCCCTTGGTGGCTTTTTTCCATCCTTAGGGAGACCGACGCTTTTTCTCAGTTATGACAGAGTGTCGTCGGTGCACTGTCCTGTGTAGAAAAGAGTGTCGACGCCTTTTTTTCTATTGACACTAGGCGACTTCGGTTCTCTTTCCTTGTGAGAAAGAAGTGTCGATGCCTTTTCACCTTCATCCAGGAGTGTCGGTTGACCTAAAACATGAAAAAAAAAAATTCTAGAAGCTTCCTTATGAAAGCCTTCGTGGATTTGGTTCCTACTAGCTAGGGAGAGGTGGCATTCACCTTCCTCAGCTATTGGTATCACCTCCTATCCATTTCCTAAGTGAATCTCATAGCATTTGGCCTATAAACGAATCCTTTGTGGAGTGAGTGAAGGGATACCAAAGAAATCACCCTTATGTTGTTGGATTGAGATCTGGTTTAGAGGAAAGTTTGAGTGAGTCTATGTGTGAAGAGCTTGTTGTGAGTGAGGAGTGTTATAAGTCCATTGTGGAAGACAAAACTGGAAACATCAAGGCTTTGGTTGTAGCTTTATCTTTTTTATTCATTAATACAAAAGTATTCCCCTTTCCCATACTTAATTTGTGTCAATATCAATTAAATAGTGTTAGATTCCTTTATCACAAGCATAGATTTGTAATTTGTCATATTTCTCTCATCTTGTTGTGTTGTCTCTTGATCTTTCATCCCAGGTATTGAATATTTCATGTAGAACATTGGAATAAGGACAAAAGCATTCAAATTTGAGGTATGAAAGTGTTTTCATGTTGAATAAATTAACTATCTAGGGAAAGGATATGTTGATGTGGTTTTTTGTTCTATGCTTGTATCATACAGGTTAGAGGAACAAACAATGTCTGCACCAGTTGTAGAATTCCTTGAAATAGAGGTTCTCTTGGTTTAGCACAAATCATTTGAATATTCTAATTGGGATTCATATTCTAATCCTGCACTTGGTTGGGAATAACAACATTTCTTGATTTCCATTTCGCAATATGTTGCGAACACTGTTCGATAGTGTGATCAAATGCTTTATAATATGTACATTTTTTCAGAGGACTTTGAAAATCTTCAAAAAAATGTCTTGGATGCCCCTAATTATTATAGATGACTTGGTCTCTTCCTTGACCAAATCCTCCCCCTTGTTGTTATTATCGACCTCTAAATTTTATACCCCCCTTTGTGGAGGGTATTGTTGTTGAGGATACTGATTCTTTTGGTATTGCAGTTGAGGATATTGTAGTTGTTGATATTGTGCAGGATGATACTGAGGTTGTGCTCATTTAACTTGCATCTTCTCATCATTTATCATTAAGTAGACATCCATCATATTTTCTTGCAGTAGCTAAAATGCTTTGTAGTATTTTTCATCATGACCTACTAATATACAAAATTTACAATAGATTCTAGCTAGTGTTCTTACAATCTTCTATAAGTATAGAAATTCTTTTGACTTGTGGCCCCTAGTCTGACATATTCTACACCAAGGAAGTCCTTGGTGTTTAATGGGTTCGGTGCACCTGTTGCTACACAGATAATGAGAGTCAAGAAATTGTCTTTAAGGTGTTTGTCTATTCAGCATATTATACACCATAGTTCTTCTTGAAATTCCTTTCCTCTTTTAATGTCTTGCATTTGCATCATAAGATTGGTTAGTTGTGACTGAATTTGCATCATTCCCAAGCCATTATCTCCAATTGGTGAGGCTTCTAATCTCATTTCTATTTCTTGAGCCTCTATATGTGACACAATATTTTGTTGCATCAACGAGGTTCGTAAATGTGGTAGTAAGGAGGCAATAAACCATTCCTTGTGTTGTACATCCGACATTTGGAAATTCACTTTGTCCATCAAATTCTTAAATCTTTGGTAAAAGTCCCAAACTGACTATGTTCGTAGCTGCTTAATCTCTTTGATTTCGGTGATGCATTATGATTCAAACTTTGGCTTTTTGAATTCATCTATGAAACCCACTCGAATCTCGTTGAGTGTTTTCAAGACAGATCCTGATGGTAAAATGGAAAATTTCATATACCATTCAAGCACATAACCTCAAATATTCATGATCATCTGTTCTTTCTTGATATTCTCATCATGGATCTATCACACAGTCCAAACGTCTTCACAAAGGAACCAATGTGTTCTAGGTATTCCAACCCATTTCCATTAATTATTCCTAACTTAATGTCAACTTCATCCATCGTTTTTGCTGATGGTACAGTTGAAATTTTTTTTTGGCTAGTCGAACATCCTTGTCTGTTATTTACAGTGTTAATATTACTCGTATTTACATAATTACTTGGATATAGGTCTCTCGATCTTACCTATGGTGAAGTATTCAATGTTGTAGGTGATTTGTAAGCACGTTCTCATCCTCAAGCTTCAGTTGACTCTTCTGAATCTTCATCTCCTTCAGAGATCCATCGATATTCCCCTTCTTAGTCACAAGATCCTTTGTCTAGGTATGATGCAATCTCGTAGCCTTATTCTTCTCGATCTATGCTGCAACTCCCTCTTCCTAAAACATTTTTATTCACTTATCGAGCCTGAATCTTCTTTCACTTCTTAAAAATATTAATTCTAATTCAGCTCGACTATCTCCTAGGAACATCTCACTTTAGGGTTTTTCTAAGGCATAGACACTCTATTTCTATGCATTCTTGTTACATTTGCAAAATGTTTTTTTTGCATACAAGCATTTTTATCCACGTTTTTAGAGATAACAAGTATCTATTGCGTGGTCCTTGAAAACAAATTTGCTCTACCTCATTGTATGAGGTCATAGTGTCAACAACAAACTCAGTGATGTATCCTTCTAATATATTATCTACCCAAAAATCCATAACCCTCAACACAAGTTTTTATACTCTTTTCAATTGCTTAATCAACTAAGGATTCCACTCTCTCAGTTCTCCTCCTTAGAAATTTGCTTTTTGGGTTGCGAACTTAGATAACCATTCATGCAACACGATGGAAAACTCAAAAAATAAAATCTCAAGGATTTCTGTGTAGATGTGTCGACCCAACCACTCTATTGGGTCCCACCAAGATCCTTCACTTTCGTTTTGAGCAAACTCTAACTCTTTGGATTCCACCCAATATTCGATCTTTGGTTTCGTGGGTTACCATAACATATCCCTCACCACAACAATTGAGGGTCTCGACAACAGAACCATTTGTTGGATTGTTTGTCTCTCTATCCTTGTTCCTAGGGATTCCAACCCAGGTTCAATTCCTTCTACTCAAAACAAAAAAAATCCTAGATATTATCCCAATAGAGTAAAGCTCAACTGGAAGCACCTATGACACAAATGTCGTCTCACCAGACATATCTCTCTTGATGGGTAACTTCCAAAACTAGGTTTCTGCAGTTGTGTGCAAGGGTGTTTTAGTACCTTGGCTTTGTGGCAAGGATTCCAACAAATTCTGCGGTTGGATTACTTGTATTTACTGTGCTTCAGCAGCTAAGCTACGACCAAACATTTATTTATGCAACTTTAGTAAATAAACAGCAGACATGCATCATAATCAAATCCTGTAATACAATGGGGACATCATACATCTATTCCTTTGTAAACAAATCTACAGTAATTCATTCACTACAACAATCACACATATATCTAAGATACTTTTAGCATTCACACATATCAACATAATATAACATGGAAACCCATCCAAGTGAAAAACACAAGGTGCTCTTCATCTAGCATGAGGAAATAGATGCACCATTCATCTACGCACTAAACTACAGACTCTGCTAAATACCTTCTTCTTTAAATTTACAGACTCTTCCTTTCTCTCCTGCTCTCTGATCTTATCTCTTTTATCTTTCCAATCTAATTCTACTAGTGATACGCACACAACCTGGATCAACTCAACCTTCCCTACCCATCTGCGCACTCAGCTACAGATCCTTCACTCTGATGCACTTAGCTATACAGCGCCATTAACCAATAATTCCCACTAAGTCTAGCTTGAGAGTCGAATCCTTCAATGTCTAATCATGAACGTTTAATTCAATTCTAGCTCCAGAGTCTAACCAAGAATCTAACCCACATACAACTTGGGTTCCTTATTTTATATCCCTATTACAGACTCGATACAGATCCCATACATACTTGATACAGACTCAATACTGACTCAATACAAACTCATTACAGACTCCTTTTATGTCTCTATCTCAGTCAATTTACTATATCCAGCCAACAGGTTGTCTTTCCTCTTCTAACAACACATAATGGGAGACACTATCAACCTGACTTACAAATATGCCTTCATGTGTGTGGTTTCCACTTCCTCCATCCAAGCTCATACCCATGATCGTTAAGGCATGTCTCTTTCTCAACATTATGATTTTTCAGTCATTTTCTAGCCATTATCTTATTTCCATGCCTTCTTTTGCTGATATTCTCTTATACTATATCGTGTCACATTTTATCCTTCTGTCACGGCTTACTTAGCTGGCACACTTTCCTCTTCTAGTTCCTTCTCCTCTTCTTCTTCTTCTCTTTTACTACCTTTGTTGCAGTATCCTTCCCCTTCTACTTTATGATGCTTCCTCAGTCGTAGCTCCTTCCTCTTCTCTTTTGACTCTTCTCCATACTTAGGCAGAATTCTGCATGAATTTTTCTCTATTGTCCCTAGGCCCAACACTCTCTTACTAAACAATTGATGGAAAGTGTGAAGGAAAAACAAAATTGTGAGGATAAGATAGTATCTCTGAAGACAAATTTTCAAATGAAATATATCTGCAAGAGTTATGAAAATAGCTCCAGGTTTCTAGAACATATTATCAGCGATCAAAATCCTTTCTCTGACAAATCTAGTATAGGATACAAGCAAAATACCGATGAGGACTCAATCTCAATGATGATAGGTAAAGAAGAAAATCAAACAAGTTATGCATAAGTTTTCAAGGACTCCACCAAGGAAGAAGAGATCAAATTCCAACAAGAACAACCCATACCAAAAGGAAGGTCGACAGAAAGACAAGGTCTCATAAGAACAACTCCTTCATTTATTCCCGGGTATGGATATTTCTTTTATGGGAATTGATTTACTTGTGGAATATTTGGACACAAGGTTGTAAAATTTTTTCAAATAAGAAACTTTGAAACAAGGAATAACCGTGCCAACCTCAAACAACCACAGTAAAATAATAGGTTTGGTCCTTTAAGATCATAAATAGAATGTTACAAGTGTAACAACTTTGGGCATATAGGCAGAGATTACAGAATGAACATACCAATAGTAAGAAATGATGAAATGTCAAACAAGGTACGAATCAAATGCAAGGACAAATATGAATGTGGAATTTCTCTTCAAGATCATAACAACATCTCTGGTGAATGGTATGTTGATAGCAGTTTCTCCAAGCATATGACAGGTAACAAAATTACTTTTGTTAATATTTAGAAGGACAAAGGATCTATCTCTTTTGGAAACAATAATTTAGAAAAAGTATTGGGAAAAGGCACAGTAAAGCTTGGAAGACAAAACTCTCTGGCAGAAAATTTCTTGCTTGTATACAATATGAAGCACAATCTGCTAAGCGCTAGTCAGATGTGTGATCAAGGATATGAACTCTTCAACTCAGAAGGATGTAGAATAAGGAAGCAAGGATCATGAAAGTTAGTAGCCACAACCACTAGGACTCCCAACAACATATACATGTTGGATAAGATTGATTCCAAGAAATTTCAGTTGGTAAAAGAATATGAAAGTTGGATTTGGTAAAGAATAATGGGGCATATACATTTTGACAATTTGGTCAAAATCTACAAAAACCAAGCAGTTTGTAATATGCCGAAAATTACAAANATAAATAACGGATCCTCAATTGTAACTTATCACTTATCACTTATTTATCAATTTATACATCATTCTTATATCTACGCATATGGGGGTTATTTTATAAATTACGGGTTCGTTCTGACTTAATTGAGAATATCCACTTATGGATGTTACAATAGCTAAGTTATGATTTGCGTTTCTAGGGTTTCCCTAAAAAATATACCTTGTCCTTAAAGAAATAAAATAATAATAAAAAAATAAAAATAAAAAAGGTAAAAGTAAAAACCCTAAAAAAAAAAGTAAAAGTAAAACAAAACAAAAAAGGTAAAAGTGAAACCACATGTGGTTTCTTAATGAGTGGGTTTGGGTTTGAATATAAAAGTGCATAATAATTACTACTAAGAAGAAAGTGAGATTTGAAATTAGGTGGGGAAGGTAATACTCATTCCTCCCAACCACCCAATCTACTATCATTTTACAAAACCTAAAGGAAAAAAATCTAAAAGTGCATAACAATTGCTACTAAAAAGAAAGTGAGATTTGAACTTAGGTGGGCAAGGTAACAATCGTTCCTCCCAACCACCCAATCTACAAGAAGTATTTAGGGGAAGAAAATTAATTATTTCAACCTTAAAAAAAATTATTATTATTTTTATTATAATAATAATTACTTAATAATTGTATTAAGTACAATTATTAAATTACAAGAGTAAAGAAAAACAAGACAAAATCCAAGAAGACAAGAATTCAACCAAAAGGGAAACCAACTATCGTCAAAGAACACCAGAAGTCGGGAATTATGGCAAAGTCTAAATCAGAATTGCAGTCCCAACTACATGTAGCAATTCACAAAGTATTTGACATGACGAAGATGGATATTTCTAAGGAATTAATGAGTCAAAATATACCAATCGGAATCTACATAACCAAAAAATCATGAAAGATACAGTCGAGAATAATGAAGAAATAAAATGATTAAACAAAATCATCAAGGACAAAGATGATAAAATAACACAAATTTAGACAAAAGTAAGATGCCAAGAAGCAAAGAATTGTCTCCTTCAGGAACAGATTGAGGAACTCCAGCAGAAAGAGGAAGACTCAAAAAAAGTGCACAAGTTAGAAATTATGAAATTCTATAACACTTTCAAAAGTAATACTAAAAAATATATCGATTAATAAATCATAATAAAATATTAGTTACAAAGATCAAGAAGTTAAAGAGTGCCAAGAAGGAAGACAACTCAAGTGAAGACATCAAAGGAAAAGTCCTAGAAAAACAAGAAAATCAATTCCTTCTAAATGTTAATCAAGAACTAGAGAAAGAAATGAAGAAGTTAAAAGAGGAAAAAAGTCGCAAGACGAAAGGTTCGAGAAGATTCAGAGTAAAAACAATCTACTGGAGAACAAAAATACCGCAAATCCAGAGAGAAGCATCCATAATCTCTGAAAAACAAAGTCAAGTCAAGGACGTGAAGGAATTCCTTGCCGCAGTTAAAAAGGAAGAAAAACAAACAACACATACACCTTATAGACATCTCAATTATAATCTTCATTTTAACTAACGACAGGGTCAAAATGAGCATTCACAAAAGAGTTATGTTGACAAACAAACATTTCAACATACTAAGCAATAATTGAGACAACCCGTTTCCCAAAACAATATTAGAGGGCCAATCAAAATAGATATGGGATGGACCACAACAAATACGATGCGACAATTCTCCTGGGGAGTCCGTAACTCATATCGTCTTATCTCATCAAGTGTCGCAAAGGATACAGATATGATAGTTCAATCAAAATTAGATGTTGTTATCAATGAAGCTTTGAGGACAAAGCTTCCCTTAAGGGGAAGGAAATGTAACAAACTTAAATAATAACAACAAATAATAATAAACATCAACATATATATATAATAAATAATAATAATTAATAATGTTTTTATGAAAATACATGACTATTAATGAAAGGGTATTCCACCAAAACATAAATAACGAAAACTCAATTGTAACTTATCACTTATCTATCAATTTATACATAATTTTTATATCTACGGATATGTCGATTATTTCATAAATTACGGGTTCATTCTGAGTTAATTGAGAATATCAAACTATGGATGGTACACTATATGTGAACAATGTCAACATGGAAAAAAAAACAAGAGTATGTTTCAAGAAAAAAGAGCATTATTCTACAAAACCTTTGTAGCTCGTTCACACTAACCTATCTGGACCAACCAAGAGCAAAGGACTAAATGGTGAAAAATATTCCATGCTACTTATTGATGACTACACCAGGATGACATGGATATGTCTTTTCAACAGGAATTCGGAAGCTTTTGGATGTTTCAAAACATTCAAGGAACTTGTCGAGAATGAAACAGGATCACGAATCAAGTGCCTTGGAACCGACAATGGTGGATAATTCACTTCAGATGAATTCAACAAGTACTTTGAAGAGCATGCAGTAAAGAGACAATTTTCAGTAGCCAGAACACCTCAGCAAAATGGACTTGCTGAAAGAAACAATATATTAGTAATGGATATGGATAGAACCATGTTAAATGAATCTAAGTTGAATGGGAAATTTTAGAAACACGTAGTTCATACAGTAGTTCACATCTTGAACAGAGGAATACTCGGAAGAAAAAATGATAAAACTCCCTATGAGATATGGACAAGAAAAGCTTATCCAATGCACTCATCACACTCTCCATTTTCTTTTCTTTTGAAATATTGAAAGACATGGATGAATCAAGGCATAGTCGTATTGTTCCCAATGGCTTTCTGCCAAGAACCTCCCATTATTCGTCCTTCATAGTCACCAACTGTTTTGTTTTTCCTCCCAATGGTGGGTTTAGATCATTTTGGTACAGATAGTCCTCCATTTGCATCTTCTATAACTGCAAATTTTGGTCGTTAAATTTCTTGACCCTAAACTTTCATTCTTCTAATATTGCTCCCACTTGAACCAGGAACCTTTCTTTCCTACGAGTTTACTAGACAAATAGACCTTTGGCTCTAATACCAATTGTTAAAAAAAAAGGATTGTAGAGTAATAACAATAAACAATAAACAAGATGCAAATATTAGAAGACATTACAAGAGAGACATATATATAACATGGTTCACCCAAGATGGGCTACGTCCACACATAAATTTCCAATCCCTTATTATTATTTCATCTAGAAAAATGAAGGGATAGAACTTGTAAAAAACTCGTTACACTTCCTCTTCACACTCTCATGGTCTCTCTTTCATAATCAAAGAGATTTTTTTACAATGCTACAATACAATACACTGTTGTATTACAATTCTTTTCTTTTATAGGGGAATTACCATGGGAAAATACCACGGCTCACCCAATATCATGGGTCTTCAAACTATTGGCTAGTAAACATCCCAAAATTTTCTTTTTAGGGATTCTCCCCTGAACCCCCTTTTTTGGGGTTGCTACCCCTGAACCCCTGTCAGGGGCCCGCTAGCCCTTGGATCCCCACGGGGGGACGATGTCCCCTCCCACCCCCCTTCTGGGATGAGTGTACATTAAAACTAGGGTACATATATGGATGGCTAATAACCTCTCTGAATATTGAATATCATGCTCAACAACAAACACCTAGCAACAATGCCATTTTTCATTTTATTCTCTCAGACATACTAGGACGAAGGGTAATATATGTTAGGTCATGATGAGGCTCAAAATTTAAATATATTAGATCTAAATGTGTGAAAATGATATGGATTTCTTGTTTCTTAAATACCATCTTTTTAGAGGAATTTTTGGAGTATTATACCGCTTTGAATATGAATGGATATGAAGTTAGCAGATGGAAACAATTGAAAACATCAAAGTTTCCTTAAGGACACTTCTCTGCTACTAAGTGGAGATTAAACATATTGAAATTTATTTAAAGAACCCAGTAGTTTGTAACAAAAAAAGTAAACATTTACTGAATTTATATGAATTTTGACAACATGAAATACACATTAAAAACAAAAACTTAAAACTTCATACACATCTCTTCTCATGCATATCCTGAAACTAGACTAGAGGTCAATGGAAATTCAAATCTCTGTTAACAATTTCACATTCAACATTTTATGTATTGAAAAACAAATACCGTTGAGCTTGATACTCAAATATTAATTATCATCTCATGAAATACTTACATGGAATCGAATAGGAGAGAAAATACATGAAGTAGGTACAATTTATAGAGCAAGACACATCTCTACAATTACTCTGCAATCTTCATCTCAAACAAATAGTTACATGTGAAAGAGTTCACCAACTCAACAACCTCTAGAGGACCTCTAAAAATTGCTAGACTTGAATAATGAATTCAAATTACATTATATAGGCCTCGCAGGGATGGCTAACTTCTATTGTCCTTGAACTGTTTGGTAATTTCCTTTTAGGACTATCATTTTCAAATCAACTTTGTACATGCTTAGTATCATTTACTATTTTAGTTTTTCTTACTTGCTCTATTGTTTTTTCCTCTAGTCTAAGACAATTTTCCTCTCACATATACACTTAGTTGGAATGTTGGTTGCACACCTACTTGAACTATTGGTTGGACCATTTTAGGTAATCATGGTTTCCCTGGAATCTAATGCATAATATGAATGTAGACCTATCCTCATCGTGGCATGAAATATAAAGGAGTGGCATGACCTCCATACTATCTTGGAACTCAAGGGAACCATTGTCCCACTAGATTCCGCTATGATTCTTGAGAGGTCTTCCTTATAAATGTCCTATGAGGTGTAATTATGATTTTGTTATATTTAGAAACTGAATTCCAATCTTTTCCCATTGTAATGTGATGATCCTTCAAATCCTTAAGAGCGATCTCAACATCTGTATTCCTTTCATGTGAAATGGGTTCAAGTTACTTCAATGAATTTTCGAACTATATCAAGATTTGCAACTTGTTATTGAGCCTGTCAATAACATGTTCTCCAATTATTACCCCTTCTAATAAATCATCCTGAGGTACTCCATTTCTCTTTTGTATAAAAGTTTCTTAGTACTCTTTCCTGGGAACAATTTCTCCTTTTCCCTTGCAGGAGTGAGGTAAGCCTAATTTTATGACCTCATTGAACATGCTCTCGAATAAAATTATATCATCATCTAAGGCTCTTACAATATTTTTTCTCTCTTTAGAAAAGTAGGTTTCATTATTATTTGTTTGGCCACTCTGACTAGCTCTGTCATGTTTGTGATTTGCAACTCTTCTAGTTGCCTCTTAGTTCTACTATTCAAAAAATAAATCACATGTTCTTCTTAAATAGGCATGTTCACCAAATCCATATCAAATCTATTAGCCTCTTCCTTGGATACTTTATATATGTTTATGTCATCTTGGATCAATTCACAGTGGTCCCACCTCATCATGAATAACTAGGGTATTATATCCCAACATATAACATGAAAAAATAAGTTATGAGAAATTTTATGGCCATCAAGTTCACATGTTCATGTTAGCTACTATGATATACTGGTTCAAGTTACATCCCTCTATTTATGTATTAATTTGTTTCTATGAATAGGGGTGAAAATGGAGAGTTAAGATTGGGGATATGTAGAGCTACCCAATTGAATAGTGGTGTTCCATTAGCTTTTCGTTCTAACCAGAATGCACATCTCGGTGTGCTTGCTGTCATAGCTAATGTTGTTGTTACAAAAAGAATGTTTCATGTTTTCTATAGTCCAAGGTATGTTATGTCAGTAAGGAACTGTTCTTTTTAAGTAAGAATAGTGGATGACTTACTTATTTTAGACCAAGAAATCCTAGCATTAAATATATATCAATGATTGATGCATGGTTTTAAATTGGGAATGAATGGTTCTTTATATAAGATTAGTATTTTACTCAGAAATCTTGCCATATTTTTTTCTTGCCATAGATATTTTGAATGGTTCTCATCACTATTATAATTGAATATTGAATAATTTAAAGAGTTTTTTCCCAACATATTACTTATTCATGTTTGCTACTTGTTGCTTTGTAAATTGGCATTTGAGTTGCCTTTTAGACCTTAAACTACATACTCTTGATTATATTCAGGGAGATTATTGAACTACTTGCTAGGTGTTATTACATTCACTGAAATATGATTGTAGACACTTAGGCCTTCCTATTGTATGGTTGGAGGCATCCTATGTAGGTCGTTACAAAAGAAAAGGTGCTATCCATTTTTGTGTTAATAAATACATAATAATTCGATCTATAAAGCTAATTGAAGAAATTGTTATATTCTCAGTGGTTACATCAGTCCTTTGCAATAGTCCCATGAGTCTTTTCGATTAGGTCCAAGCCCTCAATGAACTAAAAGAAATTTAACATTTGAGTTCTCGTCACCTTTAAAATATGCAATCATCACAATTCCCTTGTGTTTCTATAATTTTTGTTTTTTAAATACGCTATAACGACGATTTTACATCACTACAACGACGGAAACAACTTGGTTGCTTCTTTCATGGCAGCAAAGTTTTTTGGCTACAACGACAAAGGATTGACACTATAGATACATTTTGGCATTGTTATAGTGACATGTTAATGTTGTTATAGTGACAAAGTGACACCTCTATAACGATTATATTTCATCGCTACAACGATAGAAAAGGACTTCGTCAGTTCTTTATTTACAACACAATTATGTGGCTATAGAGATGAAGAGATGTTTCTATAGCAACAAATTAACATCACTATAGGGACAAATATAGGTTTTTGAAGAAGTGGCCACTCACGCCATGTGTCCTCTCTTTCCTTTATCCATAATGACGAAATGTTTGAAGTGTGGTTGCAACACCGAGAATTTTTCCACAAAAATCTAGGCTCATGTTTGTCTCCATAGCAACACAAAAGTGTTTATATAGTGATGATTTGTTGTGGGGAAAATGTTCACATCTGCTAGTGAAGGATAAGAGTTCATATAGAAGGGACCCAATATCATGACCACAACATCAACAAGATTAAAGAAAATTTCAATTGTATGGCAACTTGGTGGAAACAAACAACTAAAATCCCCTCTGATTAGTCGAGGAGAACTTTACAAGAACTATAGTTGTATTATGCCGTCATTGACAACTGGTGAAAAGTTGGATTAACACTACAGAAAGAGGCTATTGCATTGTTCAAAAAATGTGAGAAGCTACATGTACGAATGGTGCAAGTGTTTGTAAAATGTTATCTTACACCTGCAAGAACCTTTAGTGACAGCCTATACCAAACGTCCGCAAGAAAAAGGAGCTAATAAATATCAAGGAAGATGAGGACACAACCATCATAGTATTTTCCCATGTTACTACATAGGTTCTACAAAGTCAAGTTGGAATTCCCTCATGTAAATTTCACTTGATGACAATGTGTAAATCATCCACCACAAAGGGACTACTCACACTAAATAAGGAGATAGTTGCACATGAAAAATCCCTACAATTCCCTATATCTTAGTAACTCAATAGCATTACATATTTTTTTGAATTTTGGGAGTCATTCATAAATTCAAAAAGGAATGCCCCTAATTGAAATATGTAATATAAAATTAATTTTTATTTCTTTGAGGAGAGAAGAAAAACTCCAAAGTGACAAGTTCCTAGGAAACCCAAAAGTCATAATTGACTATAAGGGATCTGAAGGGGAACTTGAAGCTATTTTTGTAAATATTATAGAAACAAAGAAAACGGGGACGGAGGGTAGCTTTTGGCTCACTACTCATTTTTGTAAGAAAAATTTATGTGTAGTGTACCAAACCCCAAATCACACCACCAGGGTCAAATATATCGAGATTATAACATGAAAATGGATGATTCTAAGTAATGCACAACATAATAAGGTTCTCTAAGGTTAGTTTAGCATGCCAATAAGCCGGTATAATAAAACAATCATCCTTTTAAATAAAATGCACCAAACAGATGCAAATCATTTTACCAATGCACATGCAATGCAAGGCAGTTGTAGCAAAATGCATCCATATCTAAGTAACCCTTTCACATGTAATTTAAACATCAACATCACATATCTTACAGACATAAAATAAATAAGTAAAATAATATCAACAAAATCTAGAATATTAGTTCCACGACACTATAGAAAATCAACTTCATGAGACCAAATCAATTAGGATCAAGGAATCAAAATACATCAAATTAATCATAAACATTTTCAGATATAGAGCTTCCATCTATGGCCATATGATCTTCCTAAAAACCAAATCTACTAGCTTCCACAAACATAAACAAAATAGCATATACTAGCTGCAATAACACATAATTGAATCTTCTCTACGAGCTCTCAATTTAACACTACTAAATAATCCATTTAACATAATAATAGAATCAAATATAGAGCATAAAATAATATGTATAAACGCATCCTCCATGGGAACATATGTAGCAATAAACATAGTAAATATTTTCCAAATAGAATACTTATCTCTGAATAGTGCAACTAGCTTCAACAGGACAAACTTCCACCCAACCTTAGACATGCCTTGCTCATGCATGGTAGTCACCCCTGAGATGAGGTCATGGATCCATGCACTAGGGAACTTTCAAAACCAGATCTCAATAGAGAATACTTAGAACACAACCTGAGAATCACAACACAATCCATCACCACTCACTTTCTCTACATCAACACAACCTGAAGCAATGGGATTCCCTTCAACAAACTAGTCCCTCAGGACATCACCATAGACCTTCAAGATTCACATGACCATATTAGAAACAATTAATGTTATTTTAGATGCTTATATGTTCAATATAAAATATAACCATTCTCCACACTAGAATAGGTTAGTATTCAATCACCCTCATGGGTCTACAATTTCCCGTGTAAAATGAAAAAGGTGTACTAACAACTATCTGTAAAAGATAATTCAATTTAGCCGATGGGGGTTAGCAAAATTGATAATGAGTAATTTAGATGAGAAATTGTAAATGTAAGGTCATGAATTCAAATCCATCGTGGGTACTTTCCTACAAAAAAAACATAATTAAAATTCATCCACAGGAAATTGAATTCATGAGAGAGAAACTAACAAAAAACTAGCGTCAAAAATATTACTAGAGAATAATTCAAATTCCTTCAAACCAATTCGAATTCCCCCTTAGAGACTGACTCAAGTTTACTAAGAAGTAACTTTAATTCACTAATATCATCTCTAGTTCACTGGATGTCCATTCAATTTCTTAGGAGACAAAATTGAATCCACCTTAACTGACTATAATTCACTGGAAAAACACTCCCAGTCACTAGGACCATTCAAGATCTTATGAGAGAAAGTCGAATTGACCAAAAATTACTCAAATTTACCCAAAAATAACTCTTACTAACTAGAGACAGCATGAATTCACCAATATTGACTTGAATTCCCCTAAAATCCCTCGCATGCACTGGAGACAACTCAAATTCTCCAAGACTTCCTCAAATTCCCCTAAAATCACTCTCATGCACTCGAGACAACTCAAATTGACCCAAAATTACTCTAACTAGCTGAAGACGACTTTTAATTGACCCCAAATCACTCTAACTAACTCGTGACAACTTGAATTCACCTAAATTTACTCTAATTAATTGAATTTGACTCGAAATACTATGGGGTTTACAAAAATCAAGTGCACAATTAATAAAAATAGTCAAATAGGGTACACAAGACATGAGATATGAGAGAGTGGGTCCCACTAGCATCAATTAAGGTGTAATGGAGTCTCCATAGTAAAAAATAATCAAAATTAGCAATTAAGGAGAAATGTTAGGGAGAGAAACAACTCCTATCCCCAACCCCCTCACATCTAGAATCCATGACCCTCGAACAGTAAAATATTGTTTTTACAGGAAAACCCAAGGTAAGTAATGTAAGTGGTCCATAAATGGATCAATAGTAATGTAAAAATGTAATGTATGATAGATGATAAATAGTAGCATAGGTTTGGGCTTTATATAATCTTGTCATGCACCTTTTCATAAAAGGGCATGACTATTGACTTTAGATAGTATTTAATTAATAATAAATTAATATAATATTATTTTTTTATTTTATTGTCACATTTCCTTCCCATTAATGGAAGCTTTGTCCTCAAAGCTTATTGATAACAATGTCTGATTTTTCTTGAACTATCGTCTCTGGTTCATTTGCGACACTTGATGAAACGAGGTGATATGAGTTATGAATTCCCCTGAAGAACTATCGCATCATCTCTGATGTGGTCCATCCCAAATCTATTTTTATCGAATCTATTTGATCACTTTGTGAGATAGGCCTTATTTTTTGTTGTTTTGTATTTTGATTTGTTGTTCTTGCTCATCTGACATCATCTCTCCTCTGTGTGTGTTCATTTTGACCCTGTAGTTGGTCAAAATAACGTTTATAATTGGGGTGTCGATAAGGAGTTCTTGTTGTTTATTATTAGGTTTTATTGAATTCTTTTTTATCTATGATGATGACTAAATTTACTTCCTCAACTTGACTTTGTTTTTTAGAGAGTCTGGATGCTTCTTTCTGGATTTGCGCTATTTTGTTCTACAGTAGATTTTTTTTACTATGAATCTTCTCAAACCTTGTCTTGTGAATTTTTGTCCTCTTTTAACTTCTTTATTTGTTTCTATAGTTCTTGATTAAGATTCTTTAGGTGTTGGTTTTCTTTTTGATTTTCTAGAACTCTTCCTTCGAGGTATTCATTAGATTGTTCTTTCTTGTGACTATGTTTCAGTTTTTTAATATTCATAATTAATTTTTTGTTATGATTTGGTAGTCGAAAAAGTTCTTTGGTATTGCTTGATGACACCTTGTTGATTTTTGTAATATCCAACTTATGTGTCTTCTTAATTTCATCATGTTATTGTTGGAGTTTTTTCTTTAGTTGTTGATGTTGACATAACTCGAATTCTTGATATTCTTGCTTTCTCTAGATGTACTCCAACTCATTATCTTTGTCCATGATGAGTTTGTTTAAAATATTTATTTGTTCTTCTAACTCTTCATATCATCCATCACTTGATTCTTCATCTATAGTTTGTGATAAGGGGACTATCACTGAGAAATAATGTAGCATTATTTTCTTCTTCTCATTGAAGAAGGTGATGCACTTCTTTTTTGCATTGACAGAGAATGTTCCTAGTGTTTCCAACGAGTTATAACCCAAAATTATGTCGACGAGATGGTCGTCTATAGCTACAGTAGTGAATTGAGCTACAAAATGATAATCATCGATTTGTAATGGTACTTCTATTTGATCTTCATTTGACCGATTCTTCATTGATTCTTGAACTTGTACTTTATTTGTGACCTCAATGTTTATAAAATTTTCCTTGTTGGATGGAAAAATAGCGATGACAGTTGGACTTTCATCAAATAGCCCATAAACGTTCAGCATCGCCATCTACACTTTCATCAGAACGTTGAGAAATCTTTTCCCTGTTTTGTTAAAATATGTCTCTTTCATTTTTGTTGTCTTCTTTCCTGATTTTGATTTTTTCTCTTTTCCCTCTATATATAATAATTGTAATTATTACAGCTATTAAATATTAAATATTAATATCATTTATTAATAAAAACAATTGAAATTTTTAACAATATTATTATTATTATTATTATATTTTGAAAAATATATATATGATGTAACATATAATATAATAAATATTATTATTTAATAATAATATATTTTCCAAAAAAGTGGCCTATTGTGTTTTGAATTAGATTATTTAAGAACTTAAATAACCTTCCCTATAAAACTTTAGTTTCTTAAAAAAAATCTTTTTAAATTACTTCATTTGTCTTCTTAGTAAATCCTTTGAATTTGACTTCTTCTATTTGTCTTCTTCCCTTTTGATTTTTGGGAAAACAAAACCATGTGTTGGTTCGGTTTTTNTTTTTTTTCTTTTTTTTTTCCTCCTTTTTTTTTTTTTTGAAGTAAGGATAAGGTGGTCAAAGACCAAATTTTATGGAAACCCAAGAAATTTTAGACAAGGTCTAAATTTAGCTAAAAGACGAAGTAGAGATTCCCAAGAACGGATATGATACCACTAGAACAGTAAAATATTGTTTTTACAGGAAACCCCAATGTAAGTAATGTAAGTGCTTCATAAATTGATTAATAGTAATTTAAAAATGCAATGGATGATAGAGGATAAATAGTTACATAGGTTTGGGCTTTATATAAGCTCGTCATGCACCTTTTTCTAAAAGGGCATGACTATTGACTTAGATAGTCCTTAATTAATAATAAATTATTATTATTATTAATTTATTATTTTATTGTTACAGACCCCCCATTCTTGTTAGTTGTCCATGTTGAGCTAGTGATTTATTTAATAATGGAATAAAAATAATATTTTCCAAATACCAATAATAATTTCCAACTGCCAATGTCCATGAACCTACTGCCACAATAATAACAAATAACCACATCACATATGTAAGGGCTTAACATCGAGGCATTACGTTATGTTAATGAATAGAGAAGCTATCTGGATGAATTGATTATGGATGTTATGTTGATGAATGTTGTGGAGTTGTTTCTCTCTTTATCTCATTCCTATAAGCAGTAAGAGTGTTTATGATTTTTAGTGGATTATTAATTAATTCATATTGCATTTCATAACATAAAATAAAAACCCTAAATGGTGGAGAAAGCCGCAATCAGTAAACCCTTAAACAATGAATTGTATCCAGTACAGAATCTGGATGGGTCCCCTTTTCCAAACGGTTTAAGTTCTAACTGTGACTTTATACCTAGAGGAGAACCCCAATGTTGAGGAAAGGAATTTTCCAAGCATAAAAAAAATCATATATATCCTCTCATCCATGCCATCATAGCTAGGTGGCACAATTTCAACTCCATCAACTCTCAAGAAGACCCAAGTAGGGCCACTCCACAACCCTCGCTATTACTGAAATTCCTTCATTGACTAACCATACCCACATGAACATGATTGTATGGTTTTCACTCATAGAGAACCTATTTTACCATCTATAACATCAATATATTTCCTTTAATACTGTGTAAAAAGATGAAAAACAAAAATATCATATATTCACCAAAATTTCAAAAATAAGGGAATTTTCAACACCACTTTACTTTTTTCTAGCAATATTAATTGTCATCCCTAATCAGAGTATTTCCAATGTCTCAACCATATTAGCCTTCTAGAACCTTCATGGTTATGATTGTCATTATTGACACAATTTTGTCGAGAGGGGTTCACTTTGTACTGATGCCAACAAGCATCGACATAGACTCCCTAAGCATCATCCTGGAAAGGTTTTACCACTTCCAACAACACCCGCAGAGTAGTTGCAGTATCACCCTAGATGTTTAAAGGAGGGAGGCGGGAACCAAGTTTTTGCAATGTGAATAGGATTGGCTTTTTCTTTTACCCAATCGCAACATCACCCAAAAATCCAGGATCACGGCAATGCTACAATGCAACTGCATTGTTAACCAGATTTACTTATCATTACAATTCACAATCACATTAACCCAGGTTTAGATCAACAAATACTACTATCATTTTGATTCATAACCACATTAACTCAAATTTAGATCAACAAAGATATCAACATACATTAACAAATATTGTGGTAATTCGCATTGTTCACATACCATTAAAGGAAAACCCCATATGTAGCGCAATCATTCATAAAATCATATCATTCATCAAATTATCCGATCCATCATAGATCGACACAGAACCAACCCCATAATGTCGAAAAGAGTCTATAAAAACAAAATTCATACCAAAAACATCTTCATATACAACATAATGCGTGGGATCCAAAACATTACAACCCAGAAGATCCAAAATGTTGATTTCTCAAATTCAATTTGTAAGGAAGAGTCTTCATACAATTGTTGCCAAATATGGATCACCAAAGATGAAAAAAACACACCAAAGATAGATAGCTTGATTCCTAAGCTAAGATAATCTCCTCCATCCTTATCTAATATTTACAATTCTAATACTTATAGGCTCACTTGGCAGTTAAAAAATGATCCACTTGACCAATTGCTAACTAACTCCACTAAATATCCTTATTTGTCGGTTTCTTTACCCTCCGAGACTGACTTTTGTAATTTTTGATGATGTTCTTATCGATGGCGACACCACATTTTGTGTGCTTCAACACCATGCCAACATGTCGCAAACACAAAATTGTGGCTCGTCCTTGAGCCACCTCATCTAGAAGAAACCAAGGCATTCAACTTTTCCTTGAAATACCCGTACTTAGTTTTGACTTGGTCGACAGCTTCTCTGACCATTTTCCTAAGTTGTGCACACTCTTTCACTTCGTTCTCTTTCAAGTGCTCCTCTCTCTTCTGTTGTACTTTTTTCATCTCCGCCTTGGTCTTCATTATTTCTCCTATGGCCTTAAGCACCAATTGTTCTATTGTACTATGAAGTTCCTCCAAATGCGTCATTCTCCACTGGTGCCTTGTACACGCCTTGTTAACCTATTGTTGTAACTCTTTCATTTCTTATGCCTTGGTTACTTGTGCAAGTGGGGCATCATTTTAATCGATCCCCTCAATGATGTAAATTATGCTTATGCCTTTCCAAGTTGCACATTCAGTTGGTGAAAATGCTCATGTTGTACCAAACTACCCCAAAGCTGCATTATCTCCTCCGCAATCATTTGTGTCTCATTCTCTAGTTTTGCAATATTTTTTTCAGCATCTTCTAGTGCACTTCTCCTTTCTATTATATGTTATGAACGTTGTGTTGGGTACTGCCCTAGCCTGTAAATCCTCATTTTCCTTTTGTAGATCAGCAACAAATTTTCCTAACCACAATGTATTTGCTTTCGCAATCATTTCCCAACTAACTTCAGGTACCTTTTCATAGGCCAAGGAGACCACCCTCTCCAATATTTTCCTATCATCAAATACCTTTTTTATTCTATTTATTATGACCTCATTTTCCTCTTTTATCCATTGATGTTCCTCTTCAGTGCTTTGTAATTGTTTTCTCTAGCGAACTATCTAATCATGGGATGTTGCTTCGCGATCCCTGATCTCCTCACTTGATGTGATCTGAATGTGTGCCAGCATAGACATCAGGAGAAGTTTCAATCTAAGACTGATCAGGTCATTTCCTCATAATGTAACGTATGCATATTCACCTCCTATTGTTATCACCTGTGGTAAAATATGCATGAGTCACACCTTTGTGCCAATTTCTACTTTGACTGCTCTTTGCAGTGTTCCTTCTTGTAGTATATTTGTGTCAAGTACTGCATTCATGAGTGTCTGTAGTATTTGTGTAACTTGATGGAAATATCATGTTGCATGTTGTGTCATCTTTGCCTAATTATCATTGTTCATCATAGTGATTATTGTCAATACTTTGTTTACCTATTCGTCGGATATTCATGCAGTTCTTCTCCCCTCACCTTTCTCGAACAAACACTTTGCCTGTGCTTCTTCCTATTTTTTGTCTATCGTCGTCTCCATTGAAGTTGTTGATGATGCTTCATCTTGTGAATTTTATTCATCCTCTGAGTCCTTGGGATCATCTTGAAAATTTGGGATATCTGTAGATGGTCCATCTCCTGGGTCCGACAATTGTTCTTCACTGATTGAAACTTTCCATTCTACATGCCATTATTTTATGATAGCATCCAGCTCCTCATCAGTTAACTTATATTGCATTGTGAGCCATTGATTTTCCATATTTTCCTACGCCTGAATGTATATGGTGTGGGGAACCATTGAAAACTGTGCAATCCTTTGTTACTTTTTTATTAATTTTTCATTGATTCCAGCAACACATGGTCATTGATGCCAATGATGTTGGTCATTGATTCCAACTTTTGAGTCCTTGGTGCCCCTTGTGGATCCCCTGAGGGTTAGTGTTTACTTTATGGTTGTATGTGTCATGGGAGCCCTTCTAACCTTGTCCAAGCCCAATATTGCAGCCCTTAGAGGAATTGGAACAATGGAAAAATCCCCAGTTACCTATTGACTTGGTCAAGTGCCCCTAAGTTGTATCATGGTCCCATTCGAGTCCATTGTTGAGTTCCTTGCTCATCATTTGATCTTTGGTTATTGGTATTTGTGCTTCTTGTTATGATTATACTTGTTTTGGTCTCTTCATTGGTTGTTGGATGGATGATGTGGCTCATGTGTGTAAGTCCCTTAATGTGTTGATGTTGGATCCCATTGCTTGCAATGGATGGTCTTGAGGTTGTTGAGTTCTTGTGGGGTCCTTGAGTCCATAAGATTAGATATTAATCCTCTTTCATGTGGAGACTTGGGTCTTGAAACCCACACTTATAGTGGTATGTTGGAACCCATTCTTATGGGGTCCTTTTTGTCCTTGGAAATTTGGGTATTCAACCCACAGATATGGTGGTTTGATGTCCCTTGGATGCTATATGGTCATTGGCATGTTGTAGCATTGTGATCATGCATAAGAATCCCATAAGGTGTTGAAAAATAGTGGTGATTTCTTTGTACCCCTATTTTTGGGTGTTGGTACTCTTATGGCGATGAAGATATATAGTGGAACCATTCGATATGTTTTTAATGATATGGAGAGGTTGAATATGATGATGATATTCTTGAAAAAATCTATGTTCCCACTTGATTGGTGGTGTTGTGTTCCTTGATACCCTTGATATGATGAGTATATGGTGGATACCTCCTCCATTTTGATGTGAAGTCTATGGATGTGAATACCATCAAATCCCTCATGCTTTTGATAATGTCCATTTCATCCTTTGAGCTTGGAACTTATGCATAAGGTAACATGGTCTTTGGCACCTTTATGTGTGGAATCTTTGAAGTGCTAAACAAATTCAAGAATTTAAGGGTATTAAACCAAGGATTTGCAAATAAACCCATCATAAGGAGATACTCCTTGTCTATCCATTTTCGTTGATATTTGGAGCATATTCTAACTCCTTGCGGTTGAAGAGATGAATTTTTGAAGTTGGTGTACCCCACATTTTGGGTTAGCCGACGAAACAAAAGAGAATTTAATTATTTGTAATTTTGAATTGCATGTCAACCCCGTTTGATGTACTAAATTTCCTGCATGACCTATATAAATAGGATATCAAACATTTCATTTGTTCATCAATCAATTCTCTCTTTGGTATTTCGCAACTCTTGGAGAAAAGTGTGAAACTTTGTGGAGGAGATATGTTGGGCATAACATTCTCATACATAATCGAAATTATAAAATTCTTGGCTCATTGGAAATATTGTTACGAGGGCTATGTGATTACATGATATAGAGTTTCTTTCGTTTTTTATATTCTTTCTTCATCTTGTGATCTTCAAAAATGTATGGTTCATGCTTTTGGGTTTCTCATGTGATGGCACATGTCTCTCATGGATATAGTTCATCTTTAATCTTAGTATGTGAGAATTTATATCGGTATATCTCTTTGAAGTAATTGAATATGCTTGTAGGATATGGTGATGGTTATCTTGGCATATATCTTGACATGATATTGATATAGATCTTGATGATTATCTTGGATATTGTTGGCATAGATGTTGGTGTTTATCTTGATTGTTGTAAAGTGTAGTATTGAATGAGAAGTTGACATGTAAGTAATAGATCTTGCGAGTGATTTCTTTGATCAACGTAAATGTTTTCTTTGAAAAATAGTTTGACAAGTGTTGATCATTGTTTCTTTGACCTAAGTGGAGTTGGACTGTTATTGATTGTTAATGACAACCTTTGATAGTATTGTAAGTGCTTATTTGCTTGGCATATGTTTTATTTGTTGACTTGAATTGAGTTGACTGGAAAATCCTTTTGTGTGTTATATTTTATGAGATTGACTGAGTTTGACATAGTTGGTTAAGTCTTTTATATTCTTGGCTGAGGTTAGTTGGTTGAGGTTTGTCATGTTTAACTGTAAATAATTCCTTGACTGTGATTGAGTTTGGTCGTGGTGTCATTGAGTTGAGTGTGTTTGGACAAAGTTTGGTTGAGCATATGTGAACTCTCTTAGTTGCTCAAATATGTCTCTTACTTGATGAACTAGGCCAAGTAAGAAGGGTTGGTTGACTATCAGAGCACTTGATTAGTTTAACACAAGTATATGATTTATTTGGAACAGGTGCATAAGCAGCTTGGTACAGGTTGGTTCAATTTAGTAGGATTGGCACAGGTTTCCTTATGTGTAGGTTGTCTGACTTAGACTAGCTGAGTTGTATGAGAATTTGATTTGAATCAAGTAGACTGAGTTTGGTGTGTAGTTGGTTAGACTCAGATTGACTGAATTGGATGATGTGAGCAATACATTTATTGGTACAACTTGATTGGATAGGTTGATGAGCAGTGTGATACAGTGAACAATGATCAGTTGATGAGAAGTGATCATATGATGAGAAGTGGTTAGTAGTTGCAGTGGTTGTGCAGTGTGGTATAGACTATACATTGTAGTACACGTGTTGATTAATAGGTCTACAGGATCAATGTGGTTGGTGGTTTAGTAGTTTAGTGTATACCTTCTTATTTGGGTGGCAGGACAGAGCAAGGAAAGCAGGATGTACCCTCCTTCCAGTTGTAGAAGGAGAACTAGGGATTTGGAGCTTCCTTCAGGTTGTAGCATGTAAATTAGGGGTGTTAGCACCATCTCTGGGCTAACTATTTAGTGAATGATTTGGCAAACAAAAGGAGCAATATGGTTATAAATTTTATATCACCTGACCCTTAAGATTGTTCATGGAGTTCTACAGTTGTTGGAGGACGGATTTCCAGAGTAAGAATGCAAAAATACATAAGAAATTATGATCTTCGACTTTGAAAATGATTATGAATGAAGGGACCTGCCCTTAGTAGAAAAATAATAGGAGATTCAACTGGTAGGGATGACCCAAAGATAGAATCAAGAAAATAAAAAGTTTCGCTCATTAAAAATCTAAAGTCCTGATTCCTGAATTTTCGCTATTCGAGATAAAAAAAAGCAAAAATTCTAAGAATTTGGGCATGGAAAGTTAAAATCTCGATTTCTGATTTCCGCTATCCAGGATCGGAAAGTCAGAATTATAAAACCTAGGCTTTCGGTTATAAAAGGAGGAAAGTCCAATTTCTAATTTCCAACCAGATCTACGGTCAGAAATTCTTTTGCGCAGATCAACGGTGTGGAAAGAACCAGCAAGGCAGAAATCAAAAAGCGGAAAAGTCAAATATTCTGAGCGTAAAAGTTGAAATTCTGATTTCTTCTTTCCACCAAATCCAACGGCTCAAATTGTTTTTTCCCAGATTGATGGTGTGGAAAGATGCAGTGAGGCGGAAGTCAGAAGTCAGAAATTGGAAATATTAAGAAATTGTTATTGAAAAGTTGATTTTTAGATTTCCGCTTTCCACCAAATCCAACGATCTAGACCGTTTTCACCAAATCCAATGGTGTGGAAAGCTACAAAGGTGCAGAAGTCGAAAGTTGGAAATCAGAAAACTTAAGAATTTTTTATTAAAAATTTGGTTTTCCACTTTCCCCCAGATCCACGCCTTAGATCGTTTTCGCTCAGATTGACTGTGCGAAAACAAAGGGGCGGAATAGATGGTGCAGAGGCGAAAAATGCAGAAATGAACCTTGGAAAGTCCGTCAACCCTATTTTTGCATCCCTCATACCATAGATCAACAATGTAGAATGAATTTCAGTATGAAGATCTACAGTCCAGAATGATTCTTACTGGTAAAGTTCAAAGACAGAGAAAATGTTGCAAGCCATGGCGAAAACCCTCTAAGGAGTTGGTTTCAGTGTTCCTGCTATCAAAATCCTCAACAGATTCATCATGTGTGCTCTTGTACGTCATTTTTGTTTTATTTCATGATGATGGCAGATTTGCTAGATCATAGTTTGTTATGATTTCCATAACTATATAGAAACTGTTTTTGGGTCCTGTTTCGAGGTTGGTATCGGGGGTCTAGGACACAATAAATATGCCCTCCATAGAGGGAAAAAGGGTTGGAACCTGTGAGAATTTTTTGTTTATGTTTAATTGAGGTCCATTTTTCTAGTAAATTTGTAGAGCCGAATGCTTATTGTTGTTGCAGATATTCCCTTGTAATTCATAGTTTACAGTCTGTTATCTTCTTTCCTTTGTGCATGTGTTCTTGTTTATCTTACCATTATATTTTCTTCATGCTTGAAATAAGTGTTTAATAGTCCAGAATTCATCTAGTATGCTCTGGCTATTATTTCCAAGTCTTCATCAAAGCTTTTCTCTCCAAAATTAATGCAGAATTCATCCTCTAGATGTTCTGTGTCGATGGATTGTTCATGTTCTCTCTCCCTCACCAGAAAAACAACTATTTGACTGTAACCGAGTGCTACCTTGCCTTTGTGTATCTTCTCTTGCAAATTGTTCTATAAATCATTTGTAATTTGTGACTCCATAGCCCAATTGTGCTTTCCCTATTTCAACAATTCCCACATCTGAATTTGTTTTATCTTTATATATGGCCTTGATATAAATCTATTGAGAGATCCCTCTCTGGAAAGGTAGAAGCCATATCTCCTTTCCTAAAGTGGTTATGTTGTTACCTTGGGGTTCACCCTCTGCAACATAGGGTGTAATTTTGATCAATAAAAAACTGGTGCCATTTCCAAGGATCGAAAGAGAAAATCATCCCTAGGAGAAACGACAAAGATTCAAAGAAGAAAGGGTTTCTATGGGAAAACAGAGACTCCAACATTTGAGATAGGTTGTATTTTTTCCCTAGCGACTCCACTTTTGTCCTAAGTGAATTGCACAAGACATCTTGGTTTCCAGGAGGCCACATACACGAGGTAATCCTGACACTGAAATCTTACCAGGTGTGGATAAACCAAGTAAATTGTTTAGAAATAAAGGAAAATAACAATCTGGTATTCCTCAATTAGGAGATATGTCTACCCAAGAATTTCATAGTATTCAAGATTCTCTATGGGAAACCAATTTTGAAAGCTCATTGTTAAAGTCAAAATTAGAATATGACCTGAAAGACATGGAACTAAATCCTAGTAGGATAGAGTCGTATCTTCTTGTCTCTCTCTGGAAGAACCTTCAAGACTCTAGGGGAACTAGTGTAAGAAATCCTGTCACTCAAAAATTTCAGCCCCATATCCCACTAGTTGTCTAATCCCCTCCACCCTTCCAAGATCCTCCTCTTGTTCCTAATACACCTAGACCAATGGATGTTAGGTTTTCCCCTTTATCTTTACCTATTGCATTACATGGCCTTCCCCTTAACTATGCCCAGAGAATTACCTTGTATGATGGGGAGAGAAGCTTCACAGCCATATGTCATGTGGATAGATTTGAAGATTGCATTTACCTGGAGGAAGTGGATTATAATGATGTGAATATGAGGTTATTTGCACAAATCCTGTCAGGGGAAGCAAAGAAGTGGTTCGGGGATCTACCTGCTAGATCTATTCTCACCTTTCCAGCTTTCCAAAATTCCTTCCTAGAAACATGGGATGAGAATAGAAGCCCTCTGTAGGTACTTTCTCAGTACAATGGTCTTAAGAAGGGAGGGTTTGAGTATGTGAATGATTTTTCTAGTAGATTTATGAGGGTGTACAACTCCATTCGAGCTGACATAAAACCCCTTGCAAGCTCTGCTAAAATCCACTACGCTGATGCATTTGATGGTGATTTATCCTTACTACAAAGAGAAACAAAATCATCAAGTCTCTCTTCCATGTTTCAATATTCCCCAGAAGTAGAAGCAAACATGATGGCTAGTTGGAAAATAAGACAGAGAGTAGAAACAAGGAAAGTTAGGGAATAATATGTACCCTCTACCTTTGTTGTTGCTTCTTCAAATAATATGAAATTTGAGATGATGATGAGGAAAATGCAGAATTTAATTGATACACTGACTGTGGAAATAAAACTAGTGAATAGAAAACCAAATGAACCACATATAAAGAATCCTAACTTTAGAAGAGCTAACCCTCCCCCGCCTCCACCAATCATACAAAGGGATAGAAGAAATCCCAAAAATCCAAATGATCAGCCAATAGAGCCGCCCTTACCAAAAAACTATGTTTCTTATGAAGATGATGTTGATTCCATTGAAGATAATATTCACCAATTTGGTGGGCTGGATTCTGAGATATATCTTACAAAAGAAGAACATAGTATATCTACCCATGAGGATACAAATGAGGAGTTGGAGGAATAATTTGGGTAGTAGCAAAAGGGATACCTACATGTTATTGATTATGTTCAGAGAACACTAAATTGAGGAATAGAGATGTCACAGTGAATAAAGGGAGGTTAGATCTGTTTCCACCTTTCACACACTTGGGGGGAATGTGGGAGAAATATTCAAGCCACTCAGTGTGTCTTTGGGGGAAAGTCTCAAGTCAAGGTTGTCACCTTGTTCTTAACTCCTCCATTTAAGAAAAAATCGAACGAACCCAAGGGGGGTAGACCCTACAAGTTACTAAGGCTGGTTACTTATATGATGATGGTATTAAATGAGTAAGTTTTTTAGGAGTTTTGATTTAACAATTGTAAAAAAAAATAACATGATGAGACAATAAAAAATAAGCATGATACGACACCCAATCATGTATAGATTGAAAGAAATAAACAGTTGACCAGTGCCTTAAATGGAGCCGAAAATAATTAAGAGTGCTTGGAAGTGCTGGAGTGAATGTTGTGCAATTGTATCTTAGTATGTTTTAAATTAATGTGAAAAAATGAGTGAATTAAATTAGGTGGGGGGGGACTCTTAACCCAAAAAATACCTCACTCAGCTCTACATGGCCTACACCACCCAAGGACACCCATGCGTGACCCTCGTTTCACCCCATTGGACCCCCACACCCTCAAAAAGGATTAATAATGAGCAAAAGGGCTTAAAACCCCCAAAAAAGAGCCTAAATAGTTCTCCTAGGGGCTAAAGCCTCCCAAAAGGGGCTAAAACCCCTCAAAGGAGCTAAAAAACCTAAAAGGAGCTAAAGATAGGGCGAAAGGGTCTAAAATCCCAAAAAAAGGGGCTAAAGCCCCAACCATGGGCTTAAAACCCTAAAAAGCCCCAAAAAAACTATAAATAGAGGGGTGGGGGTCACTCTCAAAATAGTTCTCCCTTGCATATTGTTATGCTGCTCAAGTGGATGCCTTCAGACCCTTTGTCTCTCAAGCCACCAACACTCCCTCTCCTCCGTCCCCCATTGAGCCATAGCTCGCCCATCCAAAAGAGGTGCTTCTCCAAGCTAGGGCATGTTGGCCCATTCCATCAAGAGAAGGTATACCAATGTTATTTTCTGTAGTTGCTTCAGTATTTTATTTTCTTTCTAATCCATCGTTTGTTTGCAAGTTTATTTCCTAACTTTTTTTGTAGGTATTTTGGTTCTAACATTTGTTTGCATGTAGCTAGAGCTAAACCCTAATAGTGTTTACAGAGGGGTTTCCAACCATCTTTTCTTCCTTTCTGTTCTTTATTTCATCTCTGTCCATTTTTATGGCATTTCACCACCAGGAGCCTACCCTTCCATCCTATAAATGGAAGGTATCCATTCCTTCCCTATAGCAAGGGAGAAATCCTTGCTACAGAATTGGAGACCATACCAGGTCGATCCCACCAGATCCCTGGGTTTTATTTCTGTAAGTTTAGTTTTTTTTTTCCCTAGGTTAATTTCTCTGTTAAATCTAGCTTAAATTCTTGTTTATTTACATTTTTTGTTACTACTGAGCCTCCATAAGGAAAATTCGAGTCCATTTGGCCACAGTACAAGTTACTATCGGCCAGATCTGACTCGGGGTCAAAAAATTTCACTTTTCGGAGAAGAACGCACTTATTGGGCCCAAACAGGGGACTAAGTCACTCATTTGGGCCTCAGAGGTGCAACCAGGTCACCCTTTTACCCCTGAAAGGTGTGACCCCCTTCCAAAAGACAGCTCGCTTCTGTCTGCAAAATCTAAGTGACCCCCTCACCTATTTTTGGAAAAATTTGGCGACCCCCTCGCCACATTTGACCTGAAATGTGCAATATGTCACTCAGAATTGGGTTTTTAATAACTAAGGACTATCAGTGCTGCTTAGCTGCCTCTGTCCATCCGAATTGTTTTAATTATTTTTTTGTTTATGTTAATGACAATTTCATGTACAAAACAAAGTGTAAATTAAATATTGAATGGGTTAATGAATATAGTTTGACTAAAACTCACTTAAAATCAACAATATTGCATTAAATTTTCCTCCTCTACACAATCATCACCCTTCGGGGTATTCTGGCATAAGACAAAGGGCATAGCTCGTATAGTAATAGGAACTTCACCCAATATTGTTCGAAACCACTAAAAAAGGGTGACTTTGAAGGTAGAGGTGGTAGAGAAGGAGGGCTTCTCACGGCGCTCAGCATCCTCCCTGTTGACCAAACTTGCATCTGGAAGGTGACATGTGGATCTATGGATGGGCTTAGTCCCATTATGTTGAGAGCCCAGCACCTTCTCCTAGTTGAAGAAGAATATAGGTGTAAGGTAGTCACCTAGTCATGCTATCACAATTTAGGATAAAAAATGGTATATGTCTAAAACATTTCTGATTTTGATTTATTGCTTTCATCCATAATGATATGAACTCTACAGAATATTCATAAATCATTTGCAGCCTCTAGATAACAGAAAAACAAAAAGACATACACACCATACCATGTAAATCAACCCAACTCAGTTCATGACGCTGAGAGAGCCACTAAAATTTATAAATTTACACTAAGTTAAAAATCTATAGTCTTTGAGGACATAAGTCCCTAACTGCCTTATCCATGGGAAATACTTGGGCTCAACCCAAAAACTCATTGTGAGGAGTACTACAAGAACCCCAAAGTAGCTAGCCGCTGAGAGGAATTTCCAAGCGAAACAGGCAACGACCCCCACCGATTGAGAAGCAAGCCCATGAGGAAAAATCCAAGCGTTGTCTTCTAGAAGTCTTGGTGGCCAAGTGGCCACCTACAACCAATAGGAAGCCATTGAAACTGGGGTCCAATACTCATTACCACCAATTTGACATTCAAATTTAACACAATTGATCCTTCATGCTCTTCCTCACGCCTAATAGGTGAACCACCACAGTTTGGGTCATTAAACTAACATCGTCGAGACCATTCTCGATGACCTCTCACACCATCAGAAGGCCACACAGCCTTTGATCCAGATTCAGACCCATATCAGTCTGAACTAGACTTGCACATTGCATCATCAAGCCCCATGGCTGGTGCAAACCTGGATCCATATTTTCGCATAGCAATTGCTAGTGGACCCATGTCCACACCACAAACTATCACCAACAACCCTACAGGTGGCCTGAGCACAGTTATGCAAACTGTGATAAGTCAGCTACCACCACCCATAGTGACCAGTCAAGTTATCCCACCTGCAACACATGGGGGCAGCAGTCCTTCCACCTACACTACCCCTCCTGTCATACATGGGGGCACTGGCCCTTCCACCCACACTGTCCCTCCCACCACACTTGGGGGAACTATCCCATCCACAATGGTGCCACAAGTAGCCCCATCAATGTAGATGCATTATGCACCTGCAAACCCCAACACCATGGCTGCCCCATCTCAAATCAGCCTGGGGTCAAACCTTCCTTTCATGGCACATCTCAACTTACCTCATTTGGCTGAGTTAACAAATGACCCCATCCCCCATCAAACGTTGTGGCCTCCCATGCCAACCAAACAGCCCTCAGATATTACCAAGTTTGAAGGGAAGGTAGGGGAGTGCCCCCAAAACGACATCATGATGTTTCATCTATGGTTCTCATCAAACAACATCGTAGATGATTCGATCAATCTAAGGCTATTCCAACGCACCCTCACAGGTGCCACGGCCAAATGGTACATTGAGCTACCAGAAGCCAAGTACCCAAATTTCAACTCCCTGGCTTTCATGTTCCTGCAGTATTTCCAACTCCCCGTCAGATATGATGAAGGGGTGGAGATCTTGTTATCTTGTCGCCAGAACACTACGACCCACATAACCGACCACATCCATGAGTAGCAGTGACGCCGCAGTTTGTGTAAGATCCAACTTGATGACAGGATATTCCTAGATTGGTTCCTCAAAACATTGTTCCCACCTATAGCAAAGGACATCGCATCCGAACATCCCCAATTCGAAGAGGATGCCATCTTGAAAGCCAAACAGTTTGATCTAATTTATGCACAGTCTAGGTACCTTTACACTATCATTCTGGATGCTCCCCGCCCAGGTACCTCCTACCGGGATGCACCAGGGGAATCCCATGCTACAGATGGCATCATAGGCTCGGTCTCTCACCAACCACAGCACCGTCCAACACCACTTGCAGTACCACCACAACCAAGAAACACTACTAGTATTGCCTACCAAAACCAAACTCTGGACTATGCAAGAATGATGTCCCATTCCGGAGCCACAGCTTCTTACGCACAACCTACTCCACCGTAGTAGGCACAGGCCTTGGCTTGGTAAACACAGCAATACACGGGGCAAATGCCCACATTTGTGGCACCGCCACCCACCCAAATATACTATGCACCACTAGTGCAAGTGGTTCAAGCCCCCGCCCTTGCTCCACCTGCTCCATTGAGACAGATGTTTGTACAAAAAAACTGTCACAACTAGCTAGTACCCAATAATCAACAAGGGCAAGCTAGGAATAACTGACCCCGGAACCAAGGCAATAATCAACCGCAAGGAGGCGGTCAACAACCAAACCCTCCTAGCAACGCTATGGTAAACTGGCCATCCCAAAACCCTCCATGACCAAATGCGCCAAAACGCAATGCCTCGTTGCGTACAAACCAACCATGCACACTTTATGAGGTCTACGGGCATACACATTCGAGTGTCCCTTCATGGGTCATGCTAAGCAAGCCATTAGGAACAAGTTTTAACATGCCACCAACACAATGGACCAAGCCCAACCCAACCCAGCACCATAAGGACATCCTCCTATGGTGCTCCATAACTCATTACCAGTCCAAGGATTACTGGCAACTGCTCCCCCTCCCCAACCCAATCCCAATGCTCTAGGGGCACCTCCCATGGAGAAAACAGGTGTCCACCACCTGGTAGCTATGACAACTGAATAGGTCAATCTACAAACTAGACGAAATCAGTACGAAACCAACATCGAACCCACTGACACATCAGTGGAATCAACATATAAAATAGTCAATGCACCTCTTTAGTTACCCCCTTTCCCGTTCCCCCCATAAGCTGGGTTTCCAATAATGCCATGGCTAGAGCTGTTGTCAGCTACAGCATTGTGGATGATTTGGCCCAAACACCAACCACCATGTCCGCTCTTGAGGTACTCAAAACATGACCAATGCAGCAAAAATCCTTACTAGCCTCCCTTGGGGCCATAGACACCTCCAACTCCAAGTTGATCACATTCGAAACAGAGAATGGCGAACCGCGAATGACATCAACCATTTTCTTTCAAATCCCTGTGTCTATATAGAATTTGGTTGTGCACCGGTGCATAGTGGATGAGGGAGCATCCACATGCATTATGTCTACCCTAGTTTGGCAGAAACTTGGATCCCAAATTCTGCAACCATCCTCCACAACTCTGCAGGATTATGATGGCCATCCCACTAAATCCCAAGGAATCCTCCCCCATGTCCCCATCACATTATCCAGGAAGACAGTTTTGATTGACATAGAGGTTGTCAACACTCAACTGGACTATAACCTTCTCCTTGGAAGAAGTTATATGTATGCCATGCGAGTCGTAGCATCATTTGTCTTCTATCTCATGATGTTCGCCCACAAAGGGAAAATCATCACGGTTGACCAACTGACTTATCAGGATCTGCAACGGCTAATGGCACCCACCAACATTATCCCTATGATCAACACCATTGATCCGCAAGGGATGACCACACACTCCAATGTTATCCCTGCGGTCAACACCATGGTTGACAACATGCATGCCTCCCCATTGTTGAATGTGGGCCATGGGTTGTTTGCCAATACCACCATGACAGCTCCTTTCCCCTTAGGGTCACCACCACTAACACCAAACGAGACTGCAGACTTGTGCATGCTCTCATCCAGCACCGCTGCACCCAAAAAACAACTGTAACTACATCCCCAATCACAACCACAACACTGTCCGCAGCTGAAACATCAATAGCAGCCGCAACATCATCCGCAGCCGCAGCATTATGTGCAGCTGTAACCACAACCTCATCCCTGCATACAACCATCAAGGACTTATCTGGGGTCCTCTCCAGTCCATATAATTCCCTTCCTCTTTCCCCAGCCTGGTGTGTTATACCAAAATCCTATCACCACCATGTGATAAGACCTTTGACTTACATACTTACCCTTAATCCCAGCACTTGCAGTGGAAACCCATGTTGTTTGTTAATCTTTCATGAAAATACTTAGCACTGCGCTTTCCTCGTTATCCATGAGCCGTACCTTGCTCGCACCACCTGTATCGTGTTTATCATAAGCGGTGCTACTGCTTATATCCTTTGGTCCATAAGCATTTTTAACATGAACCGCTCTGTCATAAGAGGCAAAAGGTGATACCCTAGGTAAAATGGGAAAAAAGACTGGTTTCTCGAGGCTTCTAGATCATGAGCTTCGTGTCCTCTCCTATCCCTAACATTGTGGGTCAGTTGAGCTCAAGATCCCCCATCATAGGATCTTAGAGGCCACCTCATCCACAAATATCTCAACCATTCCTATCCATTAAGACTTATAAATACAAGCTCATCTCCATGGTTGAGGGGGGAACCATAGAGGTATCGTTATGCTGTTGGATTGACAACTTGGCCAAAGCCATTGGAGGGCATAGAGATAAAAGTTGGAGCTTATGGGGATGAAGTGTTGGTTTCATGGAGATGCATGTCGACACTAAGGCTTAATTGGTTGTAAACTTCTCCATTCATTTTAATGCAAAGCTGATTTCCATCCCACTTTACTGTTGTTGTTGATTTCACATGTAAATGTTGTTGGATTCCTTAGTCACTAACATGGATGAATAGAATATGTTTTGGTAGATTTGATGTGTTTGCATGTTTAATTTGATTGCAGGTACACAATTTTACTATCGAAGCGGCATTCTAGCTATCTACGACATCCGGGGAGGGTCTTCATCCCTTGTCGTTCATTTGTTCTGGATCTGAACCATTTAGACCAGAGGAACAACTTCTGTCCACAGAAGGTGAAATATTCCTGCTTACAAATATGGTGACTCCACTGGGGAATGAATATACATATCATTTGACTTGATCTTCCTCAGTTCTTCAACTCTTGTCTGAATCCAGGCTCCTTCTCCAACTCTCTTCAGTCAGATCTGCTATCTGACTCAGTGTATTTTGGTTTGAAACTTTTAGATCTGTCTAGATCTGAATTATTTCGACCTTTTATGCTCTCTTTTATTCTCAATCTATCAGTTTTTTCCTTGCTCTGATCAATTTCTGACTTGATCTTTCGTTCTCCTTTGTGTTTTTTATCTATTCAGGGAACTACACATGTTCTGTTGGCAAGAAGCAGTGCCACTGCCTGAGTCAAGTTAGCCATATGTGGTTCCACTACTTGAATCTAGTGAGCAAGGAGCAATTTTTCCTCAAAACTTCCTGTCAGCAGCTTCATCTGCACGGTGCCAGGTAGGCCATGTTCCAGACTTTGTATTTTTATTTTTGTGTGTTTTTGGCTTACTTTTTTTTATGAAAATGAAGTGAATTTTTCAAAAAAAAAAATGCTCCCTCACGGCCAGGAGGAGCCATGAATTGTGCATTCTGTTGTCACTTTGATTGTTGTATTCTTTCTGCACTCAAAGAGAGTTTATGTTTCTTGCATTGGATTTTGCATTATTTTCTTTGGTTGAAACCTCTTGCTCTTTTCGGTAGATATTATTCATTGGAATTGGAAATATACACTTCATTTTCATGTGTAGGCTTTGGTTTGTTTTGGAGTTGGAATGCATGTGTCATTCATGTTTTGAGTCTTTCTTTGCTTGGGGTGATCCTTATTTCCATTTGCATGCTGATTTTTTTAGTGCTTGGTAGGGAATATTGGTTCTTCGTTTCCTTGTCTGTTTCAAAGAGAATTTTTAGTTTTCTCTCTCATTTGCTTTATTCGCAAGCATTGTTGAACGATTTTCTTCTTATTTTGTGCATGATTGTTTGAAATTCTAGATCTTACTTTCATTATGAAGAAATATCTAGAAATATCTTTCCATTAATTTTGTATGCATCTTTTTCAAGCATGAAAAGATAGGAAACATTTTTGGTTTATTTATGTTTGATGTTCTCTATATCTCCTTTTTATTTGCCTTGAAGATTGTCGTCGTGCATTGATATTTCACTTTT
The DNA here is from genome assembly GCA_001517045.1 of Pseudotsuga menziesii. Lineage (NCBI taxonomy): Eukaryota > Viridiplantae > Streptophyta > Pinopsida > Pinales > Pinaceae > Pseudotsuga > Pseudotsuga menziesii. The sequence continues at coordinate 162,065 of LPNX010984301.1, read as the reverse complement.
CGTTTGAAAATATAGAATTGCATTTGCATTTGGGTGTGCATTTTTTGGAAAAAAAAGTAAATCTCTCTCCCTCTTTTAGGTAGAATTTCATTGAAGAGGAAAACTTGCATTATCATATAGATCAATGTGCATCTTCTTTAATTTCAAGTTTTCACTCCATGGTTCCACCTAAATGCACAAGATAAAATTAACAGTACTACTAGGTTAAAACTTCTAGAAATTTTTGTGATAGGTTAGAGACATGTTTGGGCGTCATTAAACATAGGAGCTGTCATTATTTGTCTGCACTACAACCTGAGACTCATGCGGTTCTTCCACGTACCGTCGGTATATCGAACGGACTTTCATGTACCCTTGAGGTATATAGAAAGGTACTTCACGTACTCGATTGTATATAGGAATACCCCTTGTGAACGGTTGTGCATTAGACAACACTACTACCGATTTGAGCTCCCACATACCTTGTGTATATCAGAAGACCCCACTAGGATACCATAACCATCTGAGTTATCCTTTTGGCCTGTCCTGTTAGGTTCCTGACTCTTATCCACTCCTTTTACATGTTTGATTGTTTCTTTTAGTTTGATTAGTACTTGCTTGTGCGTGGTAGTTAGGGGGTTATTAGAGAGTTTAGAGATGGCATCCTCATCTATGATTACCACTCAAGAGGTCCCTTTCTAAGGTGTACCTTTTGTATTCCCTCCAAGTGAAGGTATTGGTCCTCCCTTTATTACCACTCTAAATCTTCCTGGATTAACTATAGGATTACCAGTTTGGATTTTTAATCTGGTAATTCTTGTTACACCTAATGTCTCAAATGTCACCTCTCCTCTGGGAGAGGATCGACCTCAACATAATCCCTCTCCTTCTTCACCGGTTGTGGCTTCATCTCTTTCTTCCTCTTCCCTTGACCAAAGTTCTATGGTTAGTAGTCATGTGGATAATAAGAAGAAGAAAGGGAAGGGTAAAAATAAGAAGGATAAGAAAGAGAAAAAGAAGCAACTATTTTCCCTTGATAGTGCTCATTCTAAGAGAACACCCAGAAAACCTAAGTTCCCTTGTAGGATTTCCAAGAGGGGCCACCTTCTTAAGGAGTGTCCCAATCTCTCCCATGTACAAGAAGAGTGGTCTAAAAGGTCCAAACCATCTATGTCATCAACCTCTAATCATCATGTTGACAATACTCCCTCAACCAGTGACCCATTGCTAAAAGGTCGTAAGGGTAAAGTCTTATATCCTTGTTTGATATGCAAGGCTATGCATCATACTTTCCTTTGTCCAAGCATGGATGAAGCTTCGCATTGGTTGGAAAATATTACTAGTCATCAATAGGTGATTCCAACAAGTGATAGTAAGTTATCCCTTGATTCCTTGCTGGTTGACCAAGTGGTTGATTCAGATTTATCTGTGGTTGATCCCACTCTTCCTTTGGAGAGTGAAGTTAAAGTGGTCGAGTCGGTGTCATTTCCACCCAATCCCACTCTTTCATCAGATAGTGTTAAGACTAAAGTAGTCTCTTTGACCAAATATTCATCTTGTTCTTCTCTTCCAGTAGAGAATGAACTGAAACCTGTTGAAGTTTTTATGCTTTGTTCTGATTGTTCTCGATAAGAGGAAATTTTATCTGTTTCTACAGAACCCTTTCCAAGTAATGAGGTTATTTCCTTTGATTGCAGTAACCTAATACAGTCACGTCTTCATTCAAGTGTTCCTTTCCAGATAGTTGTGGATTTTACTACTAGGTGGATACTTCGCACTATTCTTGATGAATGGGATTCTATTATTTTTTTATCCTCAAATGCTTGGCAAGCTTTAGGTTCACCTTAGCTTGTGCCAGCTATTGATCAGATACTAGCTTTTAATCGAAGGCCTACTACACCTTTGGGGACCCTTCCTTATTTTTTGATTACATTAGGAGGGAAAACTATCTTATTGATGTTATGGTGGTCTAAGTTCCTTTAGATTTCAATCTGCTCCTTGGATGTGATTAATGTTTATGCCATGAATGTTGTTGTTTCCACACTCTTTAGAGTTATGCATTTTCCCCATTATGGTAATATTGTGACCATTGATCAGCTTTCCTTTATTACACCTGACCATCGTATTACTCCTAGTAATTAGACTAGACTGAATGTGCTGCATGTTCTTGTGGTTCCTTCCCCTTCTCCTAGTTAGCTTCTTCCCATCATAGGTAAAATGGGGGGCATGGCTCTAGTCTATGGAAATCATAATGGAGCTAAGTTGCTAGCTTTTATGCAATGGGGGCAACTTACCAACCTATAGATATCATGTTTGGTAGGAGCAGGTTTGAGAGAATAGTTTACTTTTGGTTTCAAGCTCGTTAAAAAATAAAACCACTCCTTAAGCATAGTTTACCTTTTGGTTTCAAGCTTGCATGAAAATGAAACCATGTGGCGAGCATAGTTCCCATTTTGTGTCAAGCTCGTTAAAAAATGAAAAAGATGCATGTGAGCAAAGGTGTGGAAAGCATAGTTCCCATTCTATGTCAAGCTTGTTCAAAACTAAAACGGATCTCCTTAAGCATAGTTTACCTTTTGGTTTCAAGATTGCATCAAAATGAAACCATGTTCCAAGCATACTGTTTCAAGCTTGTATAAAAATGAAACATATCCCCTTCCCTTGATTCGAGTCTTCCCTTTAGTGTTAGAATTTGAACCTTCTTTTCACCTGCCCAATTCTCATTCTTCCTACCCCCCTGGTGAAAATTTTAACATTAGTAACTAGGTTTTTAGGTTGGGTATGGAACAAGAATTGTAAGATGAAATGAATCTCGGGGGGCATGTCGAGCCCCTAGAAACCATGTTAGGGTTAGGCTTCGCTAGCAATCATGTTGGGGGTAATATTCCAACATCTGTATATCATGTTAATGGGATTTTTCAAGCATAGTTTACCCATTGGTTTCAAGATTCCATGAAAATGAAACCAATCCCTAAGAATTCTTTCAACTGATCTTCGAGCTCGTTAAAAATAGTAAGATGGTGTTGAGCTTACTTTTCATTTTTCGTGCTCTGGTGAAAACATGAAAAGTGGTTTGAGCTTAGTTTGTTACTTTTTTGTGCTTTGGATTCAAATATGAAAAAGGTTAATGGAGTCTTCTTTCACCTCTTTTCAGACTCCTTAAACATGAAAAGATCATCGAGTCCATTTTTTATTCTTTCTAGGCTCGTAAAAATTGACATTGTGTAAAGAAACCTCATGGAGTCCTCTTTAAACTCTTTTTAGGCTCCCTAAATACAAAAATATTGTCAAGCGATATTGTCTTCTTCACACTTGTTAAATCATTTGAAGAGTCGTCTCTTCGATGGTAGGTTATCTCTTTTTCGGTTCGGATAGACACTTTACGAAAAAGGAACACTCCAGCCAATCATGACTGGAAGAGTTCTCTAAGGTATGATTTTACACTTTTTCAGGATTTAGATACTAAATCATATGAAAAAGGACCCCTCTGGAGTCTTCTTCCGTAATCATTCAGACTCTCTAAACATGAACGATACAGAGTTTTCTTTCATTGGACTCGTTAAATTAAACATTAAGAGACCGATTTTAGGAACGAACCCCTCCTCTCTCAGGTTCATAAAACATATGAGTTTGGACTTGTCTTCCAAAAATCTATATCAAGTGTTTCTTACCCTATTTGAACTCGTAAAACCAAAAATACGCACTCATCAATCATTATGGGGAAAATGGGAAGGGAATCATTTTTCAAATAATGGTAGTATTTTGTCATTACCTTTGAACATGGCACTTTTCTGCATATCATGTCAATCAATTGGGTATTCAGTTGATCTCCATGATGATCCACTTTCATGAGTCATTCCACTCCTTTGAGTATTTTAAAAGAATTCATTGTCCACTGTCATATTGTGTGTTTGTCCCATCTAGTCATGCTTCCAAGTCTTGTGTCATGTTGCCTGATGTTCAAAGCAAATTTGAAGAAGTATTACCTCTGCAGTCAACACAGTCTTTGTGTCAGTACTTTTGAGTCAATCCTATGGTTAATACATTCACATCATTCTAGAACTATGTTTTGAGTTTCATGTCATCGATGTGGGACTCATCACTACCCTCCTCCGACAAGACTATTCCCGTCGACATCAGCTCATCATCCGGGAAATAGTCTTAGAAACAAAAACTTAGTACCTTGAGATCTGTATGCCTTAATGATAGATTATCTTGCTCTCGACATAGGTTCACATCATTGACCTTTGATCGATATAATTGACTAGGTGTTCGACATCAGGACATCTATTCACACTCAGTAGATTGCACTAGGGTACCTTGGGAATCATTGACATCAATGGTGATCTCCCTCTAACTTGTTAACGGTTCACATCATTGGCCAGTAATCAAGTGGTTTCTACCATGTTTGACTTCAGATCATTGTAATCACATGGATAGAATCGTACTTTGTGAAAAACGAGACGAAGACCCTGGGTATTTTTTTAAAGCACTCATTCCTGTTTCCCCAGGTTACGATGGAGTTTTGTATATCTAGCATAGATCCACATTTGTATGGTCATGGCTATGATCAAATTTGCATCTGGGTGACATAGATCTACATTGTATGTCTGGTATCTATGTCCAAGTTTGAGTACTCTATCACATGGATCTATGTTGTATTCTAGTAGCCATGCTTGTTTATTCCTCCCATGGATCTGCCTTGTATTGGTCTGCATCCATGAGTTGGTTACTTGTGTCTATGAGTCAAAAATATTGGTGTACTACATATGCCTAATTGACAAAATGCTCTGATCAAGCTGACATTTTCACCTCGTAGTGACGACTTGATCTCTCAAAGCTCTCATTTATCATATCCCTCTAAGACTCATGCTTTGGGGGCCATCCTGTTATACCAAAATCCTGTCACCACCATGTGATAAGACCTTTGACATACATACTTTCCCTTAATCCTATTACTTGGAGTGGAAACCCATGATGTTTGTCAATATTTCATGAAAATACTTAGCACTGTGCTTTCCTCGTTATCCATGAGCGGTACCTTACTTGCACCTCCTGTATCTTGTTTACCATAAGCAGTGCCACCGCTTATATCCATTGGTCCATAAGCTTTCTTAACATGAACTGCTCTGTCATAAGAGGAAAAAGGCAGTACCCTAGGTAAAATGGGAAAAAAGAGAGGTTTCTCGAGGCTTCCAGATGATGAGCCTCATGTCCTCTCTTATCTCTAACAATGTGAGTCAGTTGAGCTTGAGATCCCCCATAATAGGATCTTAGAGGCCACCTCATCCACAAATCTCTCAAACATTCCTATCCATTGAGCCTTATAAATACAAGCTCATGTCCATGATTGAGGGGGGAACCATAGAGGTAGTGTTATGTTGTTGGATTGACCACTTGGCCCAAGCCATTGGAGAGCATAGAGAGAAATGTTGGAGCTTATGGGGATGAAGTGTCAGTTTCATGGAGATGCATGTGGACACTAAGGCTTAATTGGTTGTAAACTTCTCCATTCATCTTAATGCAAAGCTGATTTTCATCCCACTTTACTGTTGTTGTTTTTTTCCCATGTAAATGTTGTTGGATTCCTTAGTCACTGACATGGATGAATAGACTATGTTCTGGTAGCTTTTATGTGTTTTCATGTTTAATCTGATTGCAGGTACACAAGTATACAATCAAAGCAGCATTACAGGTATCTACGACATCTAGGGAGGGTCTTCATCCTTTGTCATTCATTTGTTCTGGATCTAAACCATTCAGACTAGAGGAACAACTTCTGTTCATAGAAGGTGAAATATTCCTGCTTACATGGTTTCATGAGCAAGCCAGTAATGGCCACCCTAAACCTACCCAACTTTACATTGGGAATTCCCATGTGGTATCTTGATCCACCAACTCAACCACCAATTCCCTAGGTAGTCTTAACCCCCATGCAACCCATTGCGGTCGAGTCTCATCCTCCACCCGGCCTGCAAAAACAAACCACCGCACCTGCATCCACAAGACCCCACCCAAAAAGGTCCAGGGTAAAGAATGCAAAAACTACCATTGAACCTTGACAGATCCTGCCTTGCGTCATCTGTGAAGTACAGGGCCATCCAACTTAGAACTTCCTTGAGATTCCTATAATCCGTGCACATGTGGATGCCATGGATACAACAAAAAACCTTCCCGTGGTTGAACTCCCAAGCGAGCCAATAGTGAGAAACAATTCATCGAGAAGAAACCATGCATGTGCCCTTTTCAAATTGTATGGACATTATTCTCACCACTGCCAAGACTTGTCTAGAATCTGAATGGCTCTGGCCAACCTCCGATAAATTTCCCTTGAAACTAAGATCACTTTGATCAAAGAAGTTCACCCTCCACCTCCTTCTTCACACACCATGTCCATCTACATGATGTCTAGTTCTACAGACCCTCTTGTCTCCACCATCACCAACGATCCATCAGACCTGTCTCTTTCACTATTTCCGCAAGCGTAGCTCCATCTACAGCTACAACCTCAGTTACAACCTCAACCTCAGTTACCAGGGAAATAGTGGGGTTCATTCCCAATCAACACGATCATTTTCCTTGTTCTTTTCTTTTTCCTTTTCCTACCATCCAGGATTGTGAGTAAGTTTTCCTTGGCAACCCTCAATCTACAAGATTTCACACCAGGAGATCATCTGTGATACCTTGAACCACCTACCCTACCTCTGAGGCCCCAAGATGTGTTGACTCATGTCCAGCCAATTGAGATGATGCTGCACCTACCTCCAGGTCCATCAAAGACTCCTCCCATCTCCAGGCTTACCCCTGTTCCTCCAATAGATACTGGGGGCAAGGGAACCAAGGCCACAACCAATACCATTTTCATGATATCTAGCACTAGTTTCCCTTTCACCTCATCGGCTATGGAAGATCCACTTGATCTATCCTTGCACCACTTATGCGATGACAGAGATATATGTAATACCGCCTTCGATTTTACCTTGTTATCTTTAAACCATAGTGTGGAATTGGTTCTTCCCATAAAAGACCAGATTTTGTCATCCCACCTTGCCAATGACCTTCATGTTGACAAGGGACCATACCTCTTCATTGACTCAGATGGTCAACTCTGAGAGAATCCACGCAACAGGATCCAGCTCAAGAGAGTCTATTCCTGATATAACCACTATGAGTCCCTTATAGCATAGTTTTTTCTCTTTTTTGTTTTGCAACATCTTTTCCACAAATCAAAGACCCCCATTTGGGGGCAACACCATCAACTGCTAAATCAAATTCACCCAAAACTGGTTCGAGACACCTCTCACACCTCTGGGCTCAAATTTCCATTTCCTTATGAGACCATCGTCTCATGTTTAACAAACAAATTTTGGGACCACTCCCCAAAAGTTACCTTGACTTACGAGCCACATCATGGCAATGCAAGTGTCTACAGACCTCTACTTGCATCACACTTTCCTACCGCTACTCATGCAATTTCTCAGGCCATCGCCCATTAAGGAACATCATTTTTATTTTTGTAACATATAGTTGTCTACTCCATCCATTGTACCTTACACAGATCTCTAGACCATTGTCCAGAAAACAAATTATTTCTCTTGCATGTATTTGGCATATAACTGCCTCTAGACTTGCACTCACATCATATGTAGTCAAGTCCATCCACCGTAACTGACACACATCTCTCCTGACCTCTATCTGAGAGCCACCTTGGTTTTCATGCCTCTACCGGACCGACTTGCATGCCTCTGTCGTGATCTATCCCATGCATGGATTGGTATGTTTGAGAGCCATTTCCTCTGTCCATACTACATGGATGACCTTTGGACCACTTTCCACCATCCCAACATGGGCCACTGCCTTTGCCACCGGAATTGGTTGACCATACTAGAGTTTCCTTTAAGCTCTTTTCTAAATCCTAAAAGAATGAAAAGATTTCCAAGTGCAACTACTTCCTTTCCCACTCATTAAAGGATAGGAAAGGGCATCTACATCATCTCATTTACCTCCTTTTATAGACCATGTAGACCATCAAATGAAAAGGACCACCTTGGCATATTCAAGCCAAGGTTGTTCCCCTCTACATACTTTTATGCTTTCTCGGGCAGAGGGCTAGAACTTTATGAAAAATCTCACCATGGGTTGTCGTTAAGCTCTTTTCCAGCCTTCTCATCAAGAAAAGATTGCCGAGAAAACTTGGTTTCATTCATGCTCGTAAAAGTATCTGATTTTTTGTCCAGTCAGTATAGGTTTAACCTTTTCCATCCTGATTGGACTACCAATGGTAAAGAAGTCTCTCACCCCCTATAGGATGGGCAAGCTCTCCTATGTATACTTTTATCATTTTTCAAGCATAGGAGACTACCAATGAAAAAGAGCCCCCACTGGAGTCTTCTTCATGCTTTCAGACTCTCTAAAATTGAAAGCACTGTCAAGCATTTAATTTCTCAGGCTCACAAAAAATACACGAGATCATACCACAACGTTGTCTCTAGACACCACCCCACATAAAATAGTTTGGCAGCATTCCCAGTTTGGGTTGTCTTTGTTTAGAGTACTCTGCAATGTGTCTTCCTTGGATCCCATCAATATCAAAAGTGTCTACCTCCCCCAAGTATTTCCCATCTGCAGTAACATTCTCAGTATTACAGCTATGATCCCATTCCCTTGAGTCAGTTTCATTTACTTCCTGGTCCGCTCTGTCGTCATTCTCTGAACAAAGGAATTTTGAGTCTACTACACACCCTTTTCCCCTATTCAACTCTTTCCCTCCCCCCCCCCCCCCCCCATTCAGTGGTTCAGTCTGCAGATTGTCTCACATCTTCCGATTATCTCCCTCGCACTTCTGGTCAAGGAAACACCATTGCCTTGACCTGGGGCAAGTCTCCCTCTATTGACGACAACACACATATTCCAGATGATACACCCAAAGGTACCTGTATCTTAGTTTTATTAACCTCATTGATGAGTTCATCGAACCACTTGAGAGTAGTCCTTAGTGCCTCTCGGGATGGTTGTTTCTCACATGCTAGACTCCAGCTACATCATCGCACCGTTGAGATTTGTACAGGGTATTGATCCATGTAGTATTTGGTCGAAGACCCTAGATGTCACTTGACTCTAGCACATTGATGAGTCTATTTGAGGAACCTAAACAGGTTATGTCCCTTATGATTTTTGGGTTGCATTGGAGACAGTGTTCAAAATCCCCAGTAGTGCTTCTATATAGATTTATGATTGATGCAGCATACTTGTACCATAGAGACTCTGACTCTCCACCAGTGAATCCATACAGTTATGTGCCGTTCCAGATCCAGCAAGCTATCATTCATGAAGATATAGCATTCCATGAGAATTCCATGGGTCCAATATAGCAATTCTTTAGATCAGTATTGTATTCAACCTCTCAATGAGGCAACCACTATGTATCATCAGTTGTATATGATCAACTCTTGTATTATAGAGCATAGATCACATTATTATTTTGACAATGTTACGAGCATGGCGATGCCCACCTTGTCCATATACATGTCACACATTATTTATATCTCACCCATTTATGGGAACCATATTAATACAAAAACCAAAAGCCACCATGCCCCAGCTTAGGAAGCACCACCTCTCCACAGAAAATCCTATGATGTCCTTCAGCCATAAGATGAGCTCCTGCCCTCACACATCAGGGGGAAATCTGTTCACCTAAAAAATCCCTCACTTAGCTCTAGATGGCCTACACCACCCAAGGACACCCATGCACGACCCTCGTTTCACCCCATTGGACCCCCACACCCTCAAAAATGCTTAAGAATGAGAAAAAGGGCTTAACAACCCCAAAAAAGAGCCTAAATAGTTCTCCTAGGGGCTAAAGCCTCCCAAAAGGGGCTAAAACCCCTCAAAGGAGCTCAAAAACCCAAAAGGAGCTAAATATAGGGTGGAAGGGGCTAAAATCCCAAAAAAGGGGCTAAAGCCCCAACCAGGGGCTTAAAACCCTAAAAGCCCCAAAAAAGCTATAAATAGAGGGGTGGGGGTCACTCTCAAAACACTTCTCCCTTGCATACTTTTATGCTTCCCAAGTGGATTCCCTAAGACCCTTTGTCTCTCAAGCCACCCTCACTCCCTCTCCTCTATCATCCATTGAGCCATAGCTCCCCCATCCAAGAGAGGTGCTTCTCCAAGCTAGGGCATGGTGGCCCATTCCATAAAGAGAACGGATACCAGTGTTATTTTCTATAGTTTCTTCAATATTTTATTTTCTTTCTAATCCATTGTTTGTTTGCAGCTTTATTGCCTAACTTGTTTTTGCAGGCATTTTGGTTCTAACATTTGTCTGCAGGTAGCTAGAGCTAAACCCTAACAATGTTTGTAGAGGGATTTCTAGCCATCTTTTCTTCCTTCCTATTCTTTATTTTGTCTCTATCCTTTTTTACTGCATTTCACCACCAGGAACCTACCCTTCCGTCCTATAGACAGAAGGTAGCCATTCCTGCCTTGTAGCAAGGGAGAAATCCCTGCTACAAGGACTTTAGATATACTCGGGGGTTACTTGGAGTATGTCCAAAAGTAACAACCGCTAAGGCTACCCATAAGGAATGTTTTAGCTAGATGGAGTCTCTGAGAGTATATTCGTAATACACTCACTAGGATGTAACAGATATCGGCGCCTCGAGATCACTGTCCAATAGATCCCACTTCCTTTGGGTATTTTGCCACCATTTATGGTTTAATCGAGGCGTTGTATTTTCTCCTGCAATGGTTAATTAGGAAATTGAATCCTAATTATTCTAGTCACTCATGTTGCTTTTGATACAGCTTGACTGATCGGATGAACCACAACCAAGTGCAGAGCATACACACTGGAGTCTTGTAAATTTTAGTAAATTTTAAGAGCATGTTCTTATTAAAAAAAAGACCCTCCAGGAATCTCTTTCGGTCCAAGTGGATCTCAATCGAGAAATCAAGGAGGGGTTAATTTTACTTTTTTTTGTGAAAAGTAACAATGAAAATAGAAGCAAAAACCCACACCACAGGTTTTCTAATTAATCCTACCATCATCCTCTTTCACCTTTCGGTTCAATTGGGGATTCATGGGGTTAGTATTAGTATTAATTTTATTTCAAAATATGGAATAATTACAAATATGATCAAATTATACAATCCTGCATGACAAGACTAAGCTAGAGAAAAAAATGGGAAAAAGTGAAAAAAAGTGGAACGGACGTAGATCCCCCCATGGGGGATGGGGAGTGGGCTTGAAAGAGCCTACTCAAAGTGATTCTTTATTATTAAAGGTTACAATATAATAAAACTAAATTCACTTTGGTCCTTGTTATCTGGGATTCAAAGGCTTACAACAAGCTTACAACAAGCCTACTAAAGGAAGCACAACAGTGGGGGAACCCTCCAAGAAGCTCCGGTTCACCCAAGAGTCAAAAAATGGGAAAAGTATCCTTATATTTTTTGAAAAATATGCTAAAAACAGCAATCTATTAAAATCAAATGTTCCCAAAAACAATTTAAAAGTGTTTTGGGTCACCACACTAATTACCGAAAAAAAAAGACTAAGTTAAAAATTGTTAAAAAGGAATAATTTTGTTTTGCAAAAAGCAACCAAGGAAAGAAAGTTTTCCTTGGGATCTTGGCTTTCCTTTTTGGCATCCAATATGATTTGCACTTTCTTGCATAATTTAAATCTTTAAAGAACGAAAAAAAGAAGAAACTACCTTATGAGCAATCTTTTAGATCTACGATTTAGCTACTTGCAAAAAGGAATTTCTTCACCTAGATCTATCTTTAAAATATGATATTCTTTATGAAATTTCAGATCTAAGCAACAAGAATCTTAGGAACTAGATATAACAATGTATAATAAATTTTTAGAAGTAGATATGATCATAAGAGGACAAACAAGTAACTGGAAGATTGATTTTAATAAAATGGAGGAAGAGAAGGGGGAAGGCCCGTTCCTGGATAGATCTCCAAGGAAAATTTATTAGTGGAATGCAAAGGGGAAATACCTCCACAAAAATGTCAGATGTACAGTGTATTCAAACTAGATCCACAGCTTGTCCAATCCTTGCCACCTGAAAGCTAAACACACAACCTTGCACAAAACCTTATGAGATCTGGATATATATATGAAAAAAGAGACAAGAATTACATGCAAATAAGCTTATTAAGCATGTGTAATCTAGGTCTTCAAACACATATGCTATGAGATACAGAAAAAACTAGTAGTCTTACTTTCCCAACTACACTTCTATTGATTCAGCTGAGTCATTCAAGTTAGACAAGGTTCAGATGCAGAAATTGAGAGGAAAACCGACAACATCAATAGCCACAAGAGAATGCTTTTTCCACACACATGAGAGCATTACACCATTTATCCTCCAAAGATTCCTTATTCCAACAATGAAAATATTGCAACAGTATTACAATATCAAGCTTATCCTCTCCAACTGGAACTCACTTCAAGAAGGGAATAGCAGCCTCAAATTATAGCAAAAAACAAGCCCACTGACCCAAAGGGGGCGCAAATCCTGATTGGGAGAAGATTTGTGAGATGATCTGCAGTGAAATGGGTGATATATGAAGTGAATCAGGTAGTTTGGGTGTGCCACCACACCACCTATCAGCTCACCCAACTCATCCTAAATGGACAACATAGCACAATTTTCCCCGTGAGGGAGAGAGACGCCCTCCAAATCCCAGTGAACTCATAGAGGAGCTGAGAGGGACCAAGACTGATGCCTCAATAAAAGGAAAGTCCCAACAAAAATTAGGGAGACCAACAAAAACTTATTTCAGTCAAATCAGCTGAGAATCCACTGATTTAGGAACTTGGATTTGTTCCATTATTTAATTAACTTTTAATTAAATTAATTAATATTTCTTTTTTTGGATTTTCTTACCCGAGTGAAGAAAAAATCACTCAAAACTTAGGAAAAGTTGGTTTATGGGTTTACCAAGTGATCCTAGTTAGAAAATGAGCACCCCCATTACTAAAACTGACTTTTAACCCCACTTTTATTAGAAGACCAATTTTTCCATTTAGACTATTAAAAAATACTAAGTTTTGTGGAAAAATTAATAAAAAACAAAACCTAGGGGAATTAGAACATGTTCATATGACTCAACCATAATTCCTAGCATGTTTATACATTGACACACAGACTCTAATAACCTCAATAGGCCTAAATGTCAAGCCGACCACCCCAACTTTGGAGGTATTGAGTGAAAAACTCAGAAATTGTTGGTCATTTATTCAACAACCAATAATAACCAAGGGAAAAAACACTCTGGGCTGATTGGATTGACAAATGAGTACAGGAGAATGTGTCTTTTATAGACACCGCCATGCTATAACATTTTATTACAACTCACCAAGGGGGTATGAACATGTGTTACAAAAAATATTCGAACAGACTCACAGAAAAAGCATGGTGGACTTCTGAACCCTGATCATGAACAAGTGTACTTGTTCTACTTCATAGGCTCACTTTGAAAAAACTACCAAGTACAACTTAGGTGGTAACAAGATCAAAACCAACCTTCCAGCAATCAAAAAATACTGAAAAGAAAAAAGACAAACAAAAAGAACCTGTTGTGAATAAAGTAGATAAAGTAAAGGAAGTTAGGAAACCATCACTAATGGAAGTGGAGAAGGTCGTTTCCAATTTTAACTTGCAGGAATAACTCTCTAAACTAAAAGTTCCCATTCCTTTCAATGAGTTGTTAAAAAACAGAGAGTACAGAGACAAGATATTAGACATGGTTAGGAACTAGGGGGATTTTCAACCTGATATCTTAGAAGTGAATGATAATGCTCCCACCATTTTTTTTGGGTCCAAGTCTGAAAATATGGGTGATAAAGAATCCCCGCCATTTTACCTGAGTCTGAATGTACATTACATGATTTTATAGTGAGAAGAGGTTCCCCTATGTGGTCAGCAACAAAGAATCACCTAATATTCATGCTATATATGTTTTTGATACATACTTGGTGTTACCACCTAAGTTGTACGTAGTGGTTTTTTATCAAGTGATCCTGGTGAACTGGACAAAGATGATTTGTTCGGACTTCAGAAGACCTTCGAAAGTGATTCTAGGAAGTGCTTGTTGTATATCATATGTTCATACCCCATAGGGGAGTTGTAATAAAATGTTCTAGCATGATAGTGTCTATAAAAGACTCGGTCTCTTAGAATTTATTTGTCAATCCAATCAACCCAGGGTGTTTTTCCCCTTCGTTAGTTGTTGAATAAACGAGTGACAATTTCTGCATTTTTCACTCAATACCTCCAAAGTTAGGGTGGTCGGCTTGGCATATAGGCCTATTGAGGTTATTACAATATTTGTGTCAATGTATAAACATGCTAATCATCATGGTTGAGTCATATGAACATGTGTAAGTCCCCCCAGGTTTTATTTTTTTTTAATTTTAATTTTTCCACAAAACTAAGTCTATTTTTTAATAATGTAATTGGAAAAATTAGCTTTGTAATATAAGTGGGTTCAGAAATCAGTTTCATTCATGGGGGTGCTCATTTTCAAGCTCAGAGTGCCATGTAAATCCATAGACCCACTTTTTCAAAGTTTTGAGTGATTTGTCCATCACTCAGGTCAAAAATCCCTAAAAATCAATTTTTGATTATTTAGTTAATAAATTAATTAAATAATGGAGAAAACCCCAAATCCTAAATCATTGGGACTTTCACCGATTTGACTGAAATCGGTCTCATCAACTTGGGATTGACTAGATATGATAATTCCTTAACCGAAGGAGGTGATCTGGGCTGATCTGGGAGTGAATTATTGCATGCAATCTTGGGAATTGCACCCTCCCTCTCTCCTCCACATGTGTGGGCCTCTCTGGTTGAGTTTTGGTGGATGCTTCAGTCAGCAGGTTGAGGTGTTAGAAAGATCAGCTCTCTGATTAATATTTGCACTCGGTGAGACTCAGATTAGGCTCAGTTAGACACGGATCAGGCTAAGATTCACTCAACATGTAGCTGCAGTCTCTCTCTCCTTAGAAATTCTGCCCCCCTTGGGATAGATCTCTTGTTATTGTTATAAATAAAGCATAGATTACCTCTTCCAAGTTAGTTAGAACTGGGATTGAGGTGTTGTTCCTATTGTATTATTTTTATTGTTCATTTGAAATAAAGAGAAGCTTTGGAGGCAAGACAGTGTCATGTTATTGTGTGTGTGGATGAGCATTTCCATGTTTTATTGAGGTAACCTGTATCTATGTTCATAATTTGCTGATTGTTTATGGATTCATTGAAAAATATTGATAATAAGTTTATTATGGTATTGATAGGAAAGGTGTTTGTTAATAATTTTATTGGCCATCTCTTTATTTTTTATGCATGTTAAGATATCTAGATTCAACATGTTTTATAAGTTTATATGCATGCTATTCTGAAATCTCAAGTTATGTATTAACCAGATCTCATAAGCATTTGGGCAAGTCTTTGAATTCAGTTGTAGGTTCCTTGCTTCGAGAGGGTGCTGATATATCTTTCTTCCTCACTTTCTTTAAAACTTTCTCAAAGGCACAGTCCCTTGACATTCCACCGGAAAGCTCCACGGTTGATCTTCAAGGCTTCTAGTACTCTTTCTCTCTCCTCCTCCTTATAAGAATCCAAATCTTACCTGGTTACTTTGGTCACAAGTTTTTTTATCATTTATATCTGTCATGTTAAAGTAAAACTTACATAGATCTATTATTTCAAAGCTCATAATCTAGATCTCATTTCTAAAAGGTTTCATTAAGCATTCTAGATCTAGTTCAGGGAAATCGTCCATTTTGCATGGCAATTTAAAGAAAATTCATAGGTTGCATGCATGAGATTTATGTTTATGTTTTAAAAATATTAAATCCAGAAACCAGTGCATATACCATTGTCTTCCCAAACAGCAAGCCAATATCCCAAGGAAAGATTGCTTTCCTTGGTTCCTTTTTCACCGTTTTAGCTAGTTTTAACTTAGTTTTGTTTGGTTTAAAGTAGGATAACCCATAGGTACTTTAAAATTTATTTTGGGAATATTTCATTCTAACATGCTCACTATATTTTATCAGGAATAACAGAAAGGAAAGAATCTCCTGTTCAAAAGTGGCTTTGGGATCATTCAAATCCCCTTAGGGGGCTCCCCTTTGACTGTAAATTTTAATTTTTGTGAAAGTTGTATGATATTGGTTTCATAATATATAAGAAAAAAGAGGATTCATATCATTTTACTGATATTATAACAGCAGATAATAAAAAATTTCTCCGAATAGGCTCTTTCGATCCCATTCCCCATCCCCCCTGGGGATTTGTACATTTTTTGTTATTTTTTGCATTGTATTATTTCTATTCTCTTTAGATTAGTTTAATTCATGTAGAAAAACATGATTTGATTACTTTTTCATATATTCCACATTTCAGTATTGTTACAGCGTATTTTACCACACATGGTGGATCACACCTTTATGGCCTTCCTTGTCCCTCTGCAGACTCTTTAGACCCCATGGAACATTTTTGTACCTTTGATGTTTCCAAGATCATCCCTAAAAACATGAATTATTTTCTATAGATGAATTTTAAACCTATTCTCATGTATATACGCGGATATGACCCTCAAACCCATGTACATTGGGATGTGTGCAAAAGGACAAATAGTATTGGAGTTTTCCTTGATGTGGATGCAAGTCACTTGTCTCTTGGCCTTCCATATGCCTTGATATTGCTAGGATTTGACCTTACACTACCCCATTGAAGCACTATATAAGGAACCCTTTGGATACATTGAAAGGGGAGGAATTGAAGAGCAAGAAAACTATAGTCCATTGTTGCCGGAGCTTATACTTGAGTCTACATCCCTTTGTCCCTTGGAGCACTTTGTGTTCTTCCCAAGATTACTTTTTTCTTGTGAGCTTTCTATCAAGAGATGGAGGATTGAAGTGGTGGATTGTTAACCCAAAAATCCCCCACATAGCTCTCAATGGCCTACACTACCCAAGGACACCATCTCACAACACTCATTCCACTCCATAAGACCCTCCATTTGACCCCCACACCTCCAAAAGAGCCCAAGGATGAAGAAAAGGGATAAAACCCCCCAAAAAGGAGCCCAAAATAGCCCCCTAGGAGCTAAATCCCTCAAAAAGGGGCTAAAACCCTAAAATGGGCTAAAGTTAGGGTAGAAGGGGCTAAAGGCCCAACAAAGGAGCTAAAGCCCTAACCAAGGGCTTAAAACCCTAAAATCCCTTGGAAAAGCTATAAAATGAGGGTGGGGGTCACTCTCAAAACACTCCTCCCTTGCCTATTGTTATGCTACCCGTGGATGCTTTGAGACCTTTGCCTCTCAAACTGCCTACATTCCCTCTCCTCCACATCCATTCCCACTTGAGCCATTGCTCCCCCAACCAAGAGAGAGAAGCTTCCAGGAGCTAGGGCATGGTGGCCCATTTCCACCCAATAGAGGTATAATGTTTCTTTACATGTTTGTTTAGTTATTTTTTTCTTTCTAACCTTGTTTTCTAGTTGCAAGTTTTATTATTGACATTGTTTGCAGGTTTCTCCATGGTAGCTTAGGTTTGTTTTGTAGGGTTAAGGAGGTGGAACCCTAACCCATTTTCTGCAGAGGGGTTCAAAAATATTCATCCCCACTTCTTCTTACTGATCATGCATTTAGATCTAGTTTACAGTTGTTGCCATTTGCTTATTCTTGTTTAGATTAGCTTAGTTTAATTTGTTGTTTTGTTTATACTATTTCCATTTTGTTTTTTCCTATTTTCAAAGAGTAGGAACCTACCCTTGTGCCCTATAAGCACAAGGGATACATTCTTGCTCCTATAATGAGGAGAAATCCTCACTACAACTTCGGCGACCATACCAGGTCAATCCCATAGGATCCTTGGTCCAAAAATTTCAAGTTTTCAAGTTTTTTCAATTTTACCCTAATTTTCTGAAATCTTATGTTATATCTATCTTAAATCTTGTTTATCTCCTATTTTAGTCAGTGCCAAATCCTCTACTATGCCAAGCCAAGTCAAACTGAGCCCAGTACCAGTTACTGTCGACCAGATCTAATCCTACCTCACCAAAAATTCCTTTACGGAGCAGGGTGCACTTATCGGGGAAAAAGGTGAGACTGGGGCGCTCTTAATGAGCAAACAAGTGTGCCTAGGGTGCACTTAATCCCCAGATAGGTGTGACTTCAGCCCAGAAACTCAGGTTGCTACTGTTTTTGCATTCTGTGCGAACCCCTTGCTCATTTCTGGAAAAATATCACAGCCCCCTTGCTAGATTTGGTCAAAAATGTGCGGCCTATCACACAAAAGTTGAATTTAAGTTTAATTGACAGTAATTTTCAGTTTCAGAGGACTGTTAGTGTGGCCCAGCTGTATCTGTCCACCATTGCAGGTCCTTTTCAGTTCCAGTTTTTATTTTTCTGCAAATCAATCCATGAACAATGTGTAAATGTTAAATCAATCATTAAGGCTTAATAAAATGAACTAATCTAACTAAAAGTAACTTAAAAATAACCAAATTGTTGCCCCCTTCCTCCTCTACCCAGTCATCACCCTCCGGGGTATTCTAGGATACGACGAAGGGTAAGCTCGTATAGATTTAGGCACTCCATGGTATTTTTCCCAAACCACTAAAACCGGGTGACCTGGAAGGTATAGGGGGTAGAGAAGGAGGGCTTCTCACGGCACTAAGCGTTCTCTCTGTTGACAAACCTAGCATCCAGGAGGTGACTTGAGGATCTACGAATGGGATTAGTCCCATTGTGTTGAGAGCCCAGCACCTTCTCCTGGTTTAAAGAAGAATACCACTGAGAGGTAGACATTTAGTTAGGCCAGCAATCCAGGGTTAATCACTGTACTTGCTTAGAAATTTCTATTTATGTTTGCATACAAAACCATGATATGAACTCTACCATGAATTCATAAACCATATTGCAACAACCAAATACTAGAACAAATAAGCAAACTAACACACCATACCAAATAATTAACCCAACTCACTTCATGACGCTATGTAAGCCTTAAAATTTACCAAATTTACACTAAGTTCAATCAATTATGCAGTCTTTGAGGACATAAGTCCCTAACTGCTTCAACTGTGGGAAGTACTTGGGATTTTCCTAGAAATTCAATGTGAGGACTACCACAGGAACCCCAAAGTAGCTAGTCGTTGAGAGGAATTTCCAAGCGAAAGAGGAAACAACCCCTTCTGATTGAGTAGAAGCACCCGTGAGGAACAAGCCAAACGCTATCTTTTGGCAGTCTTGGTGGCCGAGAGACTACCTTCAGCCAATAGGAAGCCATTGAAACCGAGGTCCAAATATCATACCCACCAGTTTCATACACAAAAGTGAACACAATTGATCCTCCATGATCTTCCTCATGCCTAAGAGGCTAACCACCACCATTTGGAACACTTGATTGGCACCATCGAAGATGCTCTCAGTGATCTCCCACACCGTCATAGGGAAACACAGCCTATGATTCTGATTCAGACCCATATCAGTCTAAAACAGACCTCCACACTGCACCATTAAGCCCCATGGCTAGTGCAAACCCGGATCCATTTTCCAGCCTAACCTTAGCAAGTGGACCCATGTCCACATCACAACCTGTCACCCACAACTTGGAAAGTGGTCCAAGCACAGTCATGCAAACTATCATTGGCCAATTGCCACCATCCATAGTGACTAGCCAAGCTAGCCCTGTGGTAACACACGGGGGTAGTGGCCCCTCCACACACACTGCCCCTCTGGCCACAATGGGGGGTAGTGCACCATCTACCTACAATGCCCCTACTATCATACATGGCAGAAATTCCCCCACCACCCATACCACCCCCCACACAACACTTGGGGGCATTGGCCCATTCGTAATGGTGCCACCACAAGCACCCCCAACCATGCAGATGCATTATGCACATGCAAACCCCACCCCCATTGCAGCCCCATCCCATGTCAACTTGGGGTCAAATATGCCTTTCATGGCTCATCTGAACTTTCCTGACTTGGCTATATTAACGAGTGATCCCATCTGCCACCAAGATTTTTGGACACCCATGGCAACTAAGCTACCATCAAACATCCCAAAGTTTGAAGGCAAAGTCAGGGAATGTCCCAAAAATCACATAATCACATTCCATCTATGGTTCTCATCCAACAACATCGTAGATGACTCCATCAGGTTGAGGCTGTTTCAACGACCCCCTTACAGGTGTCGCGGCCAAGGGGTACATTGATCTGCCACAAGCCAAGTACCCCGACTTCAACTCCCTAGCCTTCATGTTCCTATAGTATTTTCAACTCCCTGTCAGATATGACGAGGGGGTGGAGATCCTGTTATCATGTCGCAAAAGCAGCGCCACTCACATAACTAACCATATCCATGAGTGGCGACGATGACGTAGCTTATGAAAAATATAACTAGACGATATGATATTCTTGGATTGGTTCCTTAAGACTTTGCTTCCACCCATTGCAAAGGACATCGCATCTGAACATCCCCAATCTGAAGAACAGACCATACTGAAGGCCCAACAATTTGACTTGATCTACTCTTAGTCTGGATACTTGTACACTGTCATTCCAGACGCTCCCCATCCAAGTACCTCCTACCGCGATGCACCGAGGGCATCCCACCCTGTGGATAGCATCATAGGGTCAGTCTCCCAACAACCACAGCCTCGACTGACACCACCTATTGTTGCACCACAACCAAGCAACACTGCCAATGTTGCTTACCAAAACCAAGCTCTGGACTATTCTAGAATGATGTCCTAGTCCGGAGCAACAACCTCTTATGCACAACCTGCGCCTGTGCAGGAGGCTCAGGCCATGGCTTAGCCAACACAATAGTGTCTGGGGAAAATGCCCACATTTATGGAACCACCACCCCCACAAATATACTATGCACCACCAATGCAAGAAGTTCAAGCCCCCCCCCTACTCCACCCGCTCCATTGGGACAAGTGTTCGCACAACAAAACTGTCCCAACCAGCCTGCCCCCAACAATCAACAAGGGAAAGCTAGAAAAAACCATCCCCACAACCAAGGCAATAACCAACTGCAGGGAGGCGATCAGCAACCAAATCCTCCCACTGATGTCGTGGCTAACCAGCCAACCCAAAACCCCCCACGACAGAATGCATCAACATGCAATGCTCTATTGCGCACAAACCAACCATGTACACTCTATGATGTTTATGGGCATTACACATTCGAGTGTCCCTTCATGGGTCGAGCTAAGCAAGAAATTCAAAATGAAGCCCAACAGGCTGCCAACACTACAAACCAAGAACAACCTAACTCAGCACCTCAAGGACCTCCCCCCATGGTGCTTCAAAACCCACTACCATTCCAAGGACTGGTGGCAACTGATCAACCTCCCAAAGCCAATCCCAATGCTCCAAGGGCACCTCCCATAGCCAAAATAGGTATTCACCACCCGCTAGCCATGACCACTGAAGAGTTCAATTTGCAAACTTGACGGAATTAGTACGGTACCACCACCGAACCTATTGAATCATCAACAACATCCATGTCCAAGACAGTCAACCTACCTCTTCAGTTACCCCCATTCCCGCGACCCCCCATACGCAAAGTAGCCAATAATGCCACAGCTAGAGTTGCAGTCAGCTATATCATTGTGGATGATTTGGCCCAAACACCAACTACCATGTCCGCTCTTGAGGTACTTAAAACATGCCCAATGCAATGGAAAGCCTTAGTAGCCACTCTAGTGGCAGTAGACCCCTTGGACTCTAAGTTGATCACATTTGACACAGAGAGCAGAGAACTGTACATGCCCTCCACTATCGCCTTCCAAATCCCGGTGTCCATTCGGAACTTGGTTGTGCACCAATGCATAGTGGATGAGGGGGCATCCACGTGCGTCATGTCTACCTTGGTTTGGGAGATGCTTGGATCACCAATTCTACAACCGTCCTCAATGACTCTCTGGGCTTATGATGGACATCCCACTAAAGCCCAAGGAATCCTCCCCCATGTCCCCATCACGTCATCCAGGAAGACAGTCCTGATTGACATCGAAGTCGTCAACTCTCAACTAGACTACAACATCCTCCTCGGAAGGAGTTACCGTGTACGTGATGCGAGCCGTCGTGTTAATTGTATTCCGCCTCATGATGTTCGCCCATGAAGGGAAGATTGTGATGGTTGACCAGCTCACCTACCATGATCCACAAGGGTTAACAATTCCTGCCAACGTTATCCCTACCATCACCACCATTGAGCCGCAAGGGGTGACCACTATCATCACCCCTACAACCAACACTATCGTTGAAAACACACCAACCTCCCCACTGTTGAATGTGGGTCCTGGGTTGTTTACGGATCCCACCATGATAGCTCCCTTCTTATTGGTGTCACCACCACTGACACAAAAACAAACTGCAGACTTGTGTATGGTCTCATCAAGCACTGCTGCACCCAAACAACAACCGCAGCCGCAACGCCAACAGAAGCTACAACATCACCCACGGCAACAGCATTACGCATAGCCGCAACCACAACCACACCCACACATGCAAACAGTTGGGATTTATGTGGGATCATCTCCAGTCCATACAATTCCCTTCCTTTTTCCCCAACCTGTTGTCATGAGCAAGCCAGTTAGGGACACCTTAATCCTACCCAACTTTACATTGGGGATCCCGGTGTGGTATCTCAATCCACCAGCTCAACCAGCAATGCCCTAGGTTGTTTTAACGTCGGTGCAACCTATTGCGGTTGAGCCTCACCCCCCACCCAGTCCACATAAGCCAATCGCCGCACCAGCACCTGCACCACCCCAACCCAAAAGGGCTAGGGGAAATAACACCAAAGCCACCGCAGAACTACAACAAGTCCCACCTTCTGTCGTCTGTGAACAACAGGGCCATCCAACTCAGAATTGCCCTGAAATCCCAATGATCCATGTGCATTTAGATGCCATGGATACAAATGAAACCATCCCCATGGTTGAACTCCCAACCACACCAATAGTCAGAAACAAGGCATTGAGAACAAGCCATGCTTGCGCCCTTTATGACTTGTGTGCACATTACTCCCACCATTGCCAAGATTTACCCAAATTTTGAATGGCTCTCACTGACCTCCGTCACCATTCCATTGAGTCTGAGATCACCTTGATCGAAGAAGTTCACCCCCCACCGCCTTCTTCAAACACCATGTCCATTTACATGATGTCTAGTTCTACATACCCTCTTGTCTCCACCATCACCGACGATCCATCGGACCTGTGTCTTTCGTTGTTTCTCCAACCATAGCTGCAACCTCAGTTGCAACCTCAGCCTCAGTTACTAGAGAAACAATGGGTTTCATTCCCACTCAACATGATCCTTTTCCTTTTCCTTTTTCTTTTCCTACCATCCAAGATCATGAGTAAGTCTATCTTGGAAACCCGCAATCTACAGGATTTCACACTAGGAGATTCTATGTGGTACCTTAAACCACCTACCCTACCTCTGAGGCCCCAGGATGTGTTGACTCATGTCTATCCAATTGAGATGATGTTGCACCTACCTCCAGGTCCATCAAAGACTCCTCCCGTCCCCAGGCCTGCCCCTCTTCCTCCAATAGAGACTAGGGGAAAGGCCACAAAAACCACAACCAATACCATTTACATGGTCTCTACCACCAATTGCACTTCTGTCTCGTCAGTCGTGGAAGATACACCTGATCTATCATGGCACCACTTACGTGATGACGGAGAGATCTGTGATATCTCCTTCGGTTTTACCCCATTCCATTTAAACCGTAGTGTGGAATCAGTTCTTCCCATAAAAGAATAGATTTCATCACCCCGCCCTGCCAATGACCTTCGTCTTGGCAAGGGGGCACACCTCTTTCCTGACTTAGATTACCGACTCTTGAAAAAGCCACTCAATGGGCTCCACCTCAAGAGATTCTATGCCTGATGAGTCCCTTATAGCGTAGGTTTTTCCCTTTATTGTTTTTCAACGTTTTTTAGCACAAGTCACGAGTAGCACCATTAGCTTCCAATCCAAAGTCACCCGGAACCGATTCGAGACACCTTTCACACCTCCAAGCTCAAATTTACACCTCCTTATGAGACCATAGTCTCACATTTAATAAGTCAATTTCAGGACCATCTCCCACAAGTCACCTCAATTTACGAGTGATGACATGATGATGCAAGTGTCTACAGACCGGTACTCATATCACACTTCCCGACCGCTACTCATGCAAGCTGTCGAGCCGCCGCTCATTAAGGACTGTAATTTTACTTTTATTTTTTGTATTTATAATTGTCTTTTTTCACCGCACCTTACGCGGACATCTGGACCATCATCCAAAAAACCCTTTGTTTTTCTTCCATGTATTTGAAATATAAGTGCCCTCAGGCCACCTCCTGTTAAGGACTGTAAATTTACTTTCATTTTTTGTATTTATAATTGTCTTTTTTCACCACACCTTATGCGAACGTCTGGACCATTGTCCACAAAACCCTTTGCTTTTCTTCCATATATTTGACATATAAGTGTCCTCGGGCCACCGCTTGTTAAGGAATATAATTTTAGCTTTTATTTTGTATTTTTAACACATAGATTGTCTTTTCTTTTTACCGCACCTTACACGGACCTCTAGACCATTGTCCACAAAACAATTTCTTTTTACCGCGCCTTACGTGGACCTCTGAACCATTGTCCACAAAACAATTTCTTTTCTTGCACATATTTGGCATATAAGTGCCCCTAGACTTGCGCTCACATCGCATGTAGTCAAGTTCATCCACCACAAAACACACACACGCTCTCCTGACCTCTATCTGAGAGCCACCTCGGTTTGCATGCCTCTGCCGCACCGACTCGTAGGCCTTTGCTGCAATATATCCCACGCATGTATTGGTATGATTGAGAGCCTTCTGCTCCATCGATACTACATGGATGACCTTTGGACCTCTGTCCACCATACTAACATGAGGCACCGCATGTGATATCGCAATAGGTTGACCATATTGGAGTTTCGTTTAAGCTCTTTTCTGACGACTTAAAACAATGAAAAGATTGTCGAGCGCAGCTGCTTCCTTTCCCACTCGCTAAAGTACAGGAAAGGGCGTCTACATCATCTTATTTATCTCCTTTTGTAGACCATGTAGACCATTTCATGAAAAGGACCTCCTTGGCACACTCAACCCAAGATCGTTCCCCTATGCATACTTTTATGCTTTCTTGGGCAGAGGGGCCGCACTTTACAAAAAATCTCACCACTGGTTGTCGTTAAGTTCTTTTCTAGCCATTTCAACAAGAAAATATTGTTGAGCAAACTTGGTTTCGTTCATGCTCGTAAAAGTATCTGAATGACCATCCAGTCAGTATAAGTTTAACCTTTTCTAGCCTGATTGGACTACCAACGGTAAAGAAGTCTCTCATCCCCTCCAGGATGAGTGATCTCTCCTATGTATACTTTCATCCTTTTTCGGGCAAAGGAGACTACCAATGAAAAAGAGCCCCCACTGAAATCTTCTTCGTGCTTTTAGACTCTCTAAAATTGAAAGCACCATTGAGCACTTACCCTCTCAGGCTCGCCAAAAATCCATGAGATCGTACCACAACGGTGTCCCTAGACACCACCCCACAGAAATTTTTTTGCCAACATACCCACAATGGGACGGCTTTGTTTAGACTACTCTGCAATGTTTCTTCCTTGGATCCCATCTATATCAAAATTTTCCACCTCCTCCAAGTATTTCCCATCTCTAGCAACATTCCTGGTATTACAGCTATGATCCCATTCCCATGACTTAAGTTTCATTTGCTACCTGGTTCGCCCTGCAGTCATACCTTGAACAAAGGAATTTTGAGTCTCCCACTCCCCCCCTGCCCCTGTTCAGTTTTTTCCCTTCCCTACCCTCGCCCCCAATTCAGTGAGTCAGTCCATAGATTGCTTCACACCTTTCAGTTATCCCTCACACTTCTGGTCAAGGAAACATCACTGCCTTGACTAGGGGCAGGGTCCCTCTGTCGACACCAACACACATATTCCAGAGGATAGACCCAGAGGTCCCTATACCTTGGTTTCATTTACATCATTGATGAGTTCCTTCGACCACTTGAGAGGAGTCCTTAGTGCCTCTTAGAATGGTTGTTTCTCACATGCTCGACTTCAACTCTATCATCGCACCATTGAGATTCATACAGGGTTTGTTCCGCACAGTACTTGGTCGAAGACCCCGAATGTCACCTAACTCTAGCACATTGGTGAGTCCACTCGAGGGACCTAAACAGGTTATGTCCCTTGTGATTTTTGGGTTGTGATGGAGACAGTACTCATAAGCCCCAACAGCGCTTCGATATAGCTTTATGATTGATGCAGCATACCTGTACCGTAGAGACTCTGACTCTCAACCAGCGAGTCCAAATAAGCTATGTAGAAAATCCTGCAGACCGTCAGTAATGAAGATATAGCATTCCATGAGAATGCCATGGGTCCAATGTACCAGATCAGTATTGTATTCAGCCTCACATGATAGGCAACTAGCATTGCAACATCATTTGTATATGATTGGCCCTTGTATTTTAGAGCATAGATCAAATGATTCTTTTGGCATTGTCATGAGCATGGGAATGCCCACCTCATACATATACATGTCACACATTTATTGTATCTCACCCATTGATGGGAACAAAATTAATACAAAACCAAAAGGCACCATGCCCCAGCCCCAGAAACACCACCTCTACACAACAAATCCTATGATGTCCATCAACCATACGTTGAGCTCCTACCTTCACACATTAGGGGAAAATATTTTTACCCAAAATCCCCCACATAGCTCTCAATGGCCTACACCACCCAAGAACACCATCTCACAACACTCATTCCACTCCGTTAGACCTTCCATTTGACCCCCACACCTCCAAAAGAGCCCAAGGATGAAGAAAAGGGCTAAAAACCCCAAAAAAGGAGCCCAAAATAGCCCCCTAGGAGCTAAAGCCCTCAAAAAGGGGCTAAAACCCTAAAAGGGGATAAAGTTAGGGTAGAAGGGGCTAAAGGCCCAAAAAAGGGGATAAATCCCTAACCAAGGGCTTAAAACCCTAAAATCCCTTGGAAAAGCTATAAAAGGAGGGTGGGGGGTCACTCTCAAAACACTCCTCCCTTGCCTATTGTTATGCTGCCCATAGATGCTTTGAGACTTTTCTGTCTCAAACCACCCACATTCCCTCTCCTCCACATCTATTCCCACTTGAGCCATTGCTCCCCCATATAAGAGAGAGAGGCTTCCAGGAGGTAGGGCATGGTGGCCCATTTCCACCCAATAGAGGTATAATGTTTCTTTACATGTTTGTTTAGTTATTTTTTGCTTTCTAACCTTGTTTTCTAGTTGCAGGTTTTATTATTGACATTGTTTGCAGGTTTCTCCATGGTAGCTTAGGTTTGTTTTGTAGGGTTAAGGAGACAAAACCCTAACCCGTTTTCTACAGAGGGGTTCACAAAGCTTCATCCCCACTTCTTCTTTTTGCTCCTGCTATTAGATCTAGTTTACAGTTGTTGCCATTTGCTTATTCTTGTTTAGATTATCTTAGTTTAATTTGTTGTTCTGTTTATACTATTTCCATTTCATTTTTTCTTGTTTTCAAAGAGTAGGAACCTACCCTTGTTCCCTATAGGCACAAGGGAGCCATTCTTTCTCCTGCAGTGAGGAGAAATCCTCACTACATGGAGGACTCAGTTTCTCTGGTTCACAGGCATGCTGATAGAGGTTGTCACTATTGTAATCTCTTATTTATATTAATAGAAATATCTTTTCCTATCCAAAATGAGTATTGAATCCATGGATGCTTTTAAATGCTTATATGTTATTGATTGTATATGCTAGAGCAGGTCTAACACAACTGAATAGCATGCTTGTCTTGTTTGTTGAATGTTGAGAGAACAAATTGCTAATACAAGTGAGAGTGGAAAAGCTCAATGATGATCTACATCAACCATCCAAAATAAGGTATGTTTCGAGATCCTTTAGTGTTAGATGTTTGGTTTCTCTTGCATATGGGAAAGGATTGATTTCTGGGGTTACTCTGTCTATTGTGGTACCCCAAGCCATAGGAATTTTCCACGTAACAGAATTGGCGACAATACTGGGGAGTTCCTAGACATTTTTGTCGGGGGTTTTATCGGCATTCAATGTTCTTGAATTGCTCTTATTTCTCTGTTTTTGAGTCGGGTCTGGGGGCATGTTTTCCTAGTAGTGTCTGATAGGAGTAAATTTTGTCTCAGTTGGTCTACTTGCTGTAATTTCCCAGTTTTGACCTCATTACATTAGATGTATATGATGTATAAATTGTAAATGATCATGGTGTGGAGCTAAAGGCCAAGGCCCCACCATTGATCAGTTGTGCTATGTTTTGGGATTTAAAATTGTCGTCGATGGTATATCGGGGCATGCGGCATATATTATGTTGGTCAACATGTAAATATGCATCTATAATTAATTAAATGAACCCAACCAGCTATGATCGTGGCAACTAAATCAAAAGGGGCATGATTTTCCCAAGGATGAGGATGTGTGGGGGGGGGGGATTTGTCAAACCTTGGCCAATGAGAGAAAAATACCCATGTGTCTTCTCCCCTTGTGTTATCCAACCACCTTCATTGAATAATGGTTGCTGGTGGTTGAGGTAGTTAATGGTTTTGGGAGTGGGGTGGTAGGACTGTCAGTCCACACCCCCACGCACACTCCACCCCTGTGGACTTCACTCACATAGGCAATTCCACTCTCACCACGATTTTGTCTATTTCTCCTCACACACAGGCTTTGGGCGGTTTTGGTCTCACGCAGACATTTTCTTCTTCTCCACGAGTTGCTAAACACCCAGGAACTTCAATTTCACGTCCTCTCCATTGCTATGTATTCTCACGCAGAGGGATTCTTTCGCGTTTTTCATCTTCACGCACAGGATTTTGCTGGATTTACCCACACAGTAGTTTTCTTCTGTGGATTTGTGAATAGTGAGGCCATATGCTTTACTCACATGCGGATTGTGGGTTCTGCATTATTACTCATTCTCACCCATGGGCTGAGAGACTGTAATTTCTTCCCCAGCATGGTCTGTATATGTTTTCTTGGTGATCTCGTTTCCCAGGACCAGCTGTGTTTTCCCACGTTGTTGGTTGTGGCTGTTGTGGTCTTTATTACATGTTGGGGACTGTTGTAAATTCACCTGAGAGTCATTTTGGCCACGATAGGGCCAAGAATGACTCAGAAGTCGTTTTCTCTGTTTAAGCCGTGACAACTAACTTAATTGCTTGAGTGCAATGGTTGGTCTCCAGACTGTGAGAGGAGTAGGGATGTTGGCTTAGATTTGCTTGATAAACTTGGTGGCTGGAAACCACACAGACAGAGCTAGAGGGCTGGCCTTCTTCTCCATCACCCCTGAATAGAACTGGAAGGGAATGCAGGGCCTGAGGGACTGTGTAGCAGAGAAGGGACTGATTCCTTGTGTTGGGTGTGTTTGGGTGTCTTATAGGTCATGCTATTTCTTATGTAGGTGTTCTTGTCTCTGTAATGAGCTCACCAGCTTAGCAATTGGCCTTCTCCAGCTCCTTAATGGCCTGATAAACCCAACTCCGTTGGCTTGGCTATGTGTTTTGTGTATCCTTGGCTATGTGTAAGCCTGCGAGTTCCCTTATTCCTTGGAGAATCATGCCCAGCTCGGGGGTGGTAGCGCTGCTAAGAGATTAAGGAGCACGCTGGCCTATGGTTGGGTGGAACGTTGCAGTGACATAGCTGGTTGCGGAAGGAGTTTTCATAAGAGAAGTGATCTTGCCTATTTTACTTCTGAAACTATAAATTCTGTTAATGAAAATGATGAACCTGTTAAATGAATGCTGGCTTAAATGTATGATGTTTCCGCTGTGTCTGAAAGATGATTTTATCTGTTCATGATAAATGCTCATGTGTGCATGTTTAAGCATTCTGTTTTAGCAATTTTATTCACTTACATGTTCATGGGGCTCTTAGCCCGGGTGGTTTAAGCCACGGGTCGCGGCCTCTTCACCAGTCGGAGGCATGGGGACATGACACTTGCCTTCTTTTTTATCTCTTTTTCTTCTTGTATGTGATTTTTTTCTTGGTCGCGTGTACACACGGTTTTTACTGGGATATCTGTGTATATACACGGGTTTTTTGTAAACAGTCGCATATGCCCTATGTTTTTCCTTTTGAGGGAAGATTAAGTGTTGCTGGGTGATTTTGGATAATTTCTAAGTCTTCTTGGATCCTTTTGGAGTCTGTATACACCTCTGTTTCTCACCAGAGACGCTTTTTAGTTTGAATTTTTTTTATTTTTAGAATGTTCTTGTCATTGCATTTTCTATTTTTTGTTTTGAGATTAGTGCATTAGGTCACTTTTAACTTAGTGCTTTGCTGGGGTGTTGTCTGAATAGTTCTTGCAGATTCTGGGGGTTGTAGCATCATACTTTTTCTTTATTATCTCATTTCAATTAAAAAAATACAGAAATATTTGCTTTTGGCATCATTATGCATTGTTGCATTTTGCATGGTACTTGCACTAGATTTGCTTGGAAAATTATTGGTTAGATTTTCATATAGGAATGATTGGAATTTCATTTGAAGGCAAATTTTTCATTTCACATAGTAGCATACCCCGTTTTTCATTCAACACGATGCATTTGCATTTATTTTTAGGTGTGCATTTTACTTCTTATTGCGTCATAACACCATTAATTGCATGATCATTTTCTCTTTTGAGTAATAATCCAATTAAATCAACACATAATAAAATGAATTACACTCTTTTATTTTATAGGGTGCACCAACAAGATTAGGTTTTAGGGTCTTGGAATAGTGAATTGTTAGTAAATTCTCCAACACCACTAAACGAAACATGTATATGTCTGTCTAGGTGAGAGTGTGAACTTCCTTGGTATAATTAGTGTTTCTCAGGATCCTCCTCTTACAAGGGAGTTAAGCATGAGGCAGTGTGAGCGGTTAATGATTGGGATGACCCCTGGTCATAACTGAGTAGAACTGGAGATATTTCCAGGATTGTATTCTTATTTAGGGGCTCTTTCGGGATTTTCGGGCTTTACTACCCTGCCCATACAGTCAATCCCGCCTGCGACTATCCTCCTGAGCATTGATTATATTGAGGTGACCTTAGTTTCCTTACCTAGGTTATTGTAGGGGTACTTCTCAAAGGTTATTCTACAGGTGTCCTGAGGTTATTCTGCATGCAATCTTGGTAATTGCACCCTCCCTCTCTCCTCCACAAGTGTGAGCCTCTTTGGTTGAGTTTTGGTGGATGCTTCAGTTAGCAGGTTGAGGTGTTAGATAGATCAGCTCTTCAATTAATAGTTGCACTTAGTGAGACTCATATCAGGCTCAGTTAGACATAGATCAGGCCCAGATTCACACCACATGCAACTACAGTCTCTCTCTCCTTGGAAATTGGGCCCCCCATCGGCTACATATCCTGTGATAGTTATAAATAAAGCAAAGATTACCTCTTCCAAGATAGTTAGAACTAGGATTGAGGTGTTGTTGCTATTGTACTATTGTTATTGTTCATTTGAAATAAAGAGAAGCTTTGGAGACAAGATAGTGTCATGTTATTGTGTGTGTGGATGAGCATTGCCATGTTTTACTTAGGTAACCTGTATCTATGTTCATAATTTGCCGATTGTTTGTGGATTCATTGTAAAAGATTGATAATAAGTTTATTATGATTTTCATAGTAAAGGATTTTGTTAATAAGTTTATTGGCCATCTCTTTCCTTTTGATGCATGTTTAGATATATAGATTCAACATGTTTTATAAGTTTATTTGCATGCTATTCTAAAATCTCTGTTTATGTATTCACCATATCTCATAAGCATTTTGGCAAGTCTTTGAATTCAGTTGCAGGTTCCTATCTTGGAGAGGGTGTTGATATATCTTTCTTCCTCACTTTCTCCAATACTTTCTCAAAGGCATAGTCCCTCGACATTCCATCGGAAAGCTCCATGCTTGATCTTCAAGGCTTCCAACACTCTTTCTCTCTCTTCCTCCTTATAAAAATCCAAATCTTACCTGGTTACTTTGGTTACAAGATTTGTTATCATTTATATATTTCATATTAAATTGAAACTTACATAGATCTATTATTTCAAAGCTCATAATCTATATCTCATTTCTAAAAGCTTTCATTAAGCATTCTATATCTAGTTCAGGGAAATCGTCCGTTTTGCATGGCAATTTAAAGAAAATATATAGGTTGCATGCATTAAATTTGTGTTTCTGTTTTAAAAAGATTAAATCCAGAAACTAGTGCATATCTCATTGGATTCCCAAAAATCAAGCCAATATCCCAAGGAAATCTTGTTTTCCTTGGTTCCTTTTTCACCATTTTAGCTAGTTTTAACTTAGTTTTGTTTGGTTTAAAGTAGGCTGAAGCAAAGGTACTTTCAAAGTTATTTTGGGCATATTTAATTCTAACATGCTTGATGTATTTTAGCATGCTTAACAAAAAGGAAAGAAGATATTGTTCAAAAGTGGCTTTGGGATCATTCAAATCCCCCCAGGGGGCTCCCCTTTGACTGTAAATTTTATTTTTTGGGGAAAGTTGTATGATGTTGGTTTCATCCTATATAAGAAACAAGAGGATTCAAATCATTTTACTGATATTGTAATAGAAGATAATAAAAAATTTCTCCGAATAGGCTATTTCGATCCCATTCCCCATCCCCCCCTGGGGATTTGCGCCTTTTTGTTATTTTTTGCATTGTCTTATTTTTGTTCACTTTAGATTAGTTCAATTCATGCAAAACAACATGATTTGATTAATTTATCATATATTCCACATTTCAGTATTGTTACAACTGATTTTACCACACATGGTGGATCACACCTTTATGGCCTTCCCTGTCCCTCTGCAGACTCTTTGGACCCCATGGACAATTTTTGTACCTTTGATGTTTCCAAGATAATCCCTAAAAACATGTATTATTTTCTATACGCGACGTTTAAACCTATTCTCACATATATACACAGATATGACCCTCAAACCCGCATACATTGGGATGTGTGCAAAAGGACAAATAGTTTTGGATTTTTCCTTGACATGGATCTGAGTCACTTGTTTCTTGGCCTTCCATATGCCTTGAGATCACTTGTATTTGACCTTCCATTACCCCATTGAAGCACTATATAAGGAACCCTTTGGATACATTGAAAGGGGAGGAATTAAAGAGAAAAAAAACTACAGTCCATTGTTGCTGGAGCTTATACTTGAGTCTGCATCCCTTTGTCCCTTGGATCATTTTGTGTTCTTCCCAAGCTTTCCTTTTGATTATGATATTTCTATCAAGATATGGAAGATTGAAGTGGTGGAGGCCTAGGTGGAGGACTCAGTTTCTCGGGTTCACAGACGTGCCGACATAGGTTGTCACTATTGTAATCTCTGATTTACATTAATAGAAATATATTTTCATGTCCAATAATGTGTATTTAAATGAGTATTGAATCCATGGATGCTTTTAAATGCTTAGATGTTATTTATTGCATATGCTAGAGTAGGTCTAACACAATTATATAGCATGCTTGTCTTGTTTGTTGAATGTTGAGAGAGGAAATTGCTAATACAAGCGAGAGTGGAAAAGCTCAACGGGGATCTATATCAACCATCCAGAATAAGGTATGTTTCAAGATCCTTTAGTGTTAGATGTTTGGTTTCTCTTGCATATGGGAAAGGATTGATTTCTACGGTTACTCTGTCTGTTGTGGTACCCCAAGCCATAGGAAGTTTTCTTTGTAACAGTATTGGCGACCATACTAGGGAGTTCCTAGTCATTTATTTTGGGGGTTTTATCGACATTCAATGTTCTTGAATTTCTCTTATTTATATGTTTTTGAGTCGGGTCTGGGGGAATTTTTGCCTAGTAGTTTCTGATAGGAGTAAATTTTGTCTCAGTTGGTATGCTTGCCTTCCTTTTTCTTCATGTACGCAAGTTTTTTCTTCACAGTCGCGTGTACATGCGGTTTTTACTAGGATATCCTCGTATATATGTGGGTTTTCTGCACACAGTCGCGTATGCCCTGAGTTTTACTTTCTAGGGAATATTAAGTGTTGTTGGGTGAGTTTGGATAATTGTTGAGTCTTCTTGAATGCTTTTGGAGTCTTTATACACCTCTATTTCTGACTAGAGACGCTCTTTAGTTTGAATATATATATTAGAATGTTCTTGTCCTTGCATTTTCTATTTTTTTTTTTATATTAGTGCATTAGGTCTCTTTTACCTTAGCACTTTGCATACAACACACCTGGGGGGAACTTGGCACAAATATTCAAGCCACTTGGTGTGTCCTTGGGGGAAAGTCTCGAGTCAAGGCTGTCACGTTCTTCTTGACTCCTCTATTTAGGGTCAACTCTTAACGAAGCAAAGTGAGGTAGACCCTATTAAGTTACTAAGGAAAAATTATTTAGTATGGTGATTTTAAACTGAATGAGTTACTTAGGATTTTGAAATTTAACCATAAACAACCATAGATGACAAGATAAAAAAAGAGCGCATGAAAGCACAATGCTGAGACACAATATATATATAGAAAAAAAATAGCCAGTGCCTTAGAATGGAGTCATAAAATAATCAATGTACTTGCATGTGCCTGGAGTGAATGTTTTGTGATTGCCTCTTGGTACATTTTAAGTTAATGTGAAGTATGAATAAATTAAATTAGGTGAGGGGGGGACTCCAGGTATACTTGAGAGTACTTGGAGTATGTCCAAAACTAAATATTCATGGATACTCGCAAGGAATATGTGCAATGAATGGGGTCTCTGAGACTGTTGTTCATAATGCACCTGAAGGTGTAATAGATA
Source organism: Pseudotsuga menziesii (assembly GCA_001517045.1). Taxonomy (NCBI): domain Eukaryota; kingdom Viridiplantae; phylum Streptophyta; class Pinopsida; order Pinales; family Pinaceae; genus Pseudotsuga; species Pseudotsuga menziesii. Next base: position 127,210 of record LPNX010984301.1, on the reverse strand, counting down.
TCGGCACCTCGAGGTCTCTTTTCAGGAGTTCCCGCTTCCTTTGGGTATTTTACCACCGCTTACAGTTTGATCGAGGCGTTGGATTTTCACCTGATGGTGGTTGATTGGGGAAGGTGAAGAACAATTAAAATATTCACTCATGTTGCTTTTGATGTAGCTTGATTGATCGAATGAACCGCAACCAAGTACAGAGCATACACACCAGAGTCTTGTCAATTTTAGTGAGTTTTAAAGGATGTGTTTTCCTAGAAAGAAAAACCCTCCAGGAACCTCTTTCAGTCCAACTGGACCTCAATCGAGGAATCAATGAGGGGGTTGATTTTAGAACAATTAATTACATAAATTAATGATAATAAGCAAGTAGAAACAAATCGCAAGTTTTCTAATTATTCCTACCACGTATCTCTTTCCCCTTGCGGGTCAATCGGGAAGTCATGGGGTAAGTATTCAAGTTACTTTGATACTGAAATGTGGAATATATGATAAATTAATGAAAGCATGTTTTTATACATGAATGAAACTAATCTAAAGCGAACAGAAATAAGACAATGCGAAAATAACAAAAAGGCGCGAATCCCCCAGGGGGGATGGGGAACGGGCTCAAAAGAGCATATTCAGAGAAAATTTTTATTATCTACTATTACAATATCAGTAAAATGATATGAATCCTCTTGGTTCTTATATAGGATGAAACCAATATCTTACAACTTTCCCATAAATTAAAATTTGCAGTCAAAGGGGAGCCCCCTGGGGGGATTTGAACAATCCCAAAGCCACTTTCAAACAGCAACTTCTTTCCTTTATGCGATGCCTGATAAAGGACAGCAATAATTTTAGAATGAAATATGCCCAAAATCACTTTGAAATTACCTTTGGGTCAGCCTAATTTAAACCAAACAAAACTAAGTTAAAACTATCTAAAAGGGTGAAAAAGGAACCAAGGAAAGCAAGATTTCCTTGGGATCTTGGCTTGCTGTTTGGAAATACAATTAGATATGCACTAATTTCTGGATTTAATCTTTTTAAAAGAGAAACAGAAATCTAATGCATGCATCCTATGGATTTTCTTTAAATTGCCATGCAAAATGGACGATTTCCCTGGACTAGATCTAGAATGCTTAACGAAACCTTTCAGAAATGAGATCTAGATTATGATATTTGAAATAATAGATCTATGCAATTTTTAATTTAATATGACAGATCTAAATGATAACAAAGCTTGTAACCAAAGTAACCAGGTAAGATTTGGATTTTTATAAGGAGGAAGAGAGAGAAAGAGTGTTGGAAGCCTTGAAGATCAACCGTGGAGCTTTCCGGTGGAATGTCGAGGGACTATGCCTTTCCGAAATTTTGAAGAAAATGAGTAATAAAGAAATATCATCACCCTCTCCAATCTAGGATCCTGCAACTGAATTCAAAGACTTGCCAAAATGCTTGTGAGATCCAGTTAATACATAAACAGAGATTTCAGAATAGCATGCATATAAACTTATAAAACATGTTGAATCTAGATCTCTAAACATGCATAAAAAAGGAAAGATATGGCCAATACATTTATTAAAAAACTCCTTTCCTATCAATATCATAATAAACTTATTATCAATCTTTTGCAATGAATCCACAAACAATCAGCAAATTGTGAACATAGATAGAGGTTACCTCAAAAAAACATGGCAATGCTCATCCACACACACAATAACATGACACCGTCTTGCCTCCAAAGCTTCTCTTTATTTCAAATGAACAATAACAATAGTAAAATAGAAACAACACCTCAATCCTAGTTCTAACTAGCTTGGAAGAGGTAATATGTGCTTTATTTATAAGAATAGTAGGAGATCTAGCCCAAGGGGGCGCAATTTCCAAGGAGAGAGAGACTGCAGCTACATGTGGAGTGAATCTGGGCTTGAGCTATGTCTAATTGAGCCTGATCTAAGTCTCATTGAGTGAAACTATCAATCAAAGAGCTTATCTATCTGACACCTGAACCTACTGAGTAACGCATCCACTAAAACTCAACTAGAGATGCGCACATGTGTGGAGGAGAGAGGGAGGGCACAATTTTCAATATTGCATGCAATAATGCACTCCCATATCAGCCCAAATCACCTCCTTCAGTCAAGGAATTGTGAGATCCATTCAATCCCAAGATGATGAGACTGATTTCAGTCAAATCAGAGCAAATCCCAAAGATTTAGGATTTGAGGTTTTCTCCATTATTTAATTAATTTATCAATTAAATAAACAATATTTGATTTTTAGAGATTTTTGACCTGAGTGATGGACAATTCACTCCAAACTTAGAAAAAGTGGGTCTATGGGTTTACATGGTGCTATGAGCTTGAAAATGAGCACCCCCATGACTAAAACTGATTTTCGAGCCCACTTTTATTACAAAAACAATTTTTCCAATTAGACTATTAAAAAATAGCCTAATTTTTATGGAAACACTAAAATTAAAAAAAAAAATAGAAAAATAAAAAAATAAATAAAACCTAGGGGGACTTAGACATGTTCATATGACTCGACCATGATGCCTAGCATGTTTATACATTGACACATAGACTCTAATAACCTCAATAGGCCTAAATGCCAAGCTGACCACCCCAACTTTCGAGGTATTGAGTGAAAAACTCAGAAATTATCAGTCGTTTATTCAACAACCAATAATAACCAAGGGAAAAAACACCCTGGGATGATCGGATTGACAAATAAAGTCTAAGAGACTGAGTCTTTTACATACACTATCATGCTAGAACATTTTATTACAAATCCCCGACGGGGTATGAACATGTGATATAGTACAGCAAGCACTTCCCAAAAGCACTTCTGAAGGTCTTCTGAAGTTCAAACAAATCATCTTTGTCTGGTTCACTAGGCTCACTTAATAAATAACCACTAAGTACAACTTAGGTGGTAACAACTGGGTTATTCAATCTTCTTCAATGATAGTGTCCCCCATGATCTTAAAAAACCCATACCCATTGAATCTAAGGAAGATGAAGAGAGAGTTTGCAAAGGAACATGAAGCTTTGGAGAGGAAACAAAAAGAACAAGCTGTATGGACCATGTATTTTGATGGGTATGTAGCAAAGATTGGTGTTGGTGTTGGTGCTGGTGTGTACATTATTTCCCCTATCAGAGACTTTAAGTATTTTTCTTTCAAGTTGACCTTTGAGTGTATGAATAATGTAGCAGAGTAGAAGGCTTGACATAGAATGAGAACCTATTTCATTTTTTAACGAGCTTGACATAGAATGAGAACTTTGCTCACCACATGGTTTCACTTTTATGCAAGCTTGAAACCAAAAGGTAAACTATGCTTAAGGAGTGGTTTTATTTTTTAACAAGCTTGAAACCAAAACTAAACTATGCTCTCCCCAAACATGATATCCAGAGGTTGGTAGGTTTCCCCCCATTACATAAAAGCTAGTGGCTTAGATCCATTATGATATACATAGACTAGAGCCATGCCCCCCATTTTACCTACAATGGGAAGAAGATAACTAGAAGAAGGGGAAGGAACCACAAGAACATGCAACACATTCAAGGCAGTCTGATTACTAGGAGTAATGCGATGGTCAGGAGTAACAAAGTGTTACTGCTAATTTTGCCAAACATGGTGAATCACACTTTTATGGACTTCCCTGTCCCTCTGTAGACTCCTTAGACCCCATGGACCATTTTTGTACCTTTTATGTTTCCAATATCATCCCTAAAAACATGTAAAAAGTTCCATACATGACTTTTAATCCCTTTCTCGTGTATATATGGGGATTTGACCCTTAAACCTGCGTACATCGGGATGTGTGTAAAAGGCCAAATTCTTTTGGAGTTTTCCTTGATGTGGATCCGACTCAGTTGTCTCTTGGCCTTCCATATACCTTGAGATCGTTGGGATTCGACCTTTCATTACCCCATTGAAGAGCTATATAAGGAACTGTAACAAACATAAAATAAGATAATCATTAAATAATTAGGTTAACTAAATTAGGTTATGAAATGAGATGTCTCCTCATTTCAAATTCCCAAGCCATATTTAAGGCAGGGCCACCATTGTAACATATCATCTCTTATCTTATCATTAATATATACTTGCCTTATGGCTTATCTCATTTACCAAGTTTTCTGGCAATATTATTTGTATGAGCGAATAATTATTCGGCTCATTTGGTATCAGAGTTGGCTAGATCCCAGCCTTTGGCCATATTTTTGGCTTTTAGCCATCACCCAGGGTTACCATCAAATTTTGGGTTTCACATTATTTACACCTTGTGTAGATTTGGGTTTTGCCAAAAAATAGGACTTTGTCCTTAAAAAATAAAAATAAAGAGAGTTAAAAAAAAAGTGAAAAAAAGGTAAAGACAAAAAAAAACTAAAAGAACGAAAAAAAGGTAAAGAAAAAGAAAGGTTAAAAAAAAGACAGTTAAGAAAAAAAAAAGATAAAAGTAAAAGGAAAAACAAAAGAGAGAGGGTAAAAGTGAAACCACACCTAGTTTCTTAAAGTGGGTTTGATTTTTAATATAAAAGTGCATAATAATTATTAGTAAAGAGCAAGTGAGATTTGAACTTGGGTGGGGAATTTAACACTCATTCCTTCCAACCACCCAATCTACTCACATTTTACAAAAATTAAGGGAAATAAAATATAAAAAAGGTGCATAATAATTGATACTAGAAAGCAAGTGAGATTGAACTTAGGTGGGGAAGTCAAAGGAAAACAAAATCGAAGACCATCATCATCTAGTGTGGAAGAAATCAGAGATCATGGAATATGGTTTGTGACTACAAATAGAGAAATTAGAAGCCAAGTTAAAGCGTTATCGAAGAGACAATGAAGAATTACGAGACACAAACACAAACTTGGAAGTAATAATTAAAATACATGAGATGCAAAAAGAGCTCAAGGAACAAAAAAAAATTGATCAAAAAAATCGTATAGAAAAATTGTTTACCCAAATTGAGAAATTAAAAAGTGAAAATGATTTTAATTAGAGATTGAAAAATCAAGATATAAATAAATAAATAGATGATTACGAAGCAGAAATAAAACGATTGAACAAAATTGTTAGTGACAAGGATGAAGAACTAATGCAAATACGACATAAATTAGGAAATCAAGAGTCAGTGATCGACCAGTATCGACAACAGATAAAATTTATTCAACAACAAAATAATGACTCTAAAAAGACTCATAAGTCGGAGATTGAAAAAAGTAATAAAACACTATCCAACAATTCCGAAGAAATTTTCAGATTAAGGAATCATAACAAAACACTAGTCACAAAAATTAAGAAGTTGAAAAATAGTCGGAAGACAGAACAATCTACCGAAGACATTGAAGGGAAACTTCTAGACAATCAAGAAGAAAATGATTGCATCAGAAGTCATAAGAAATATCTTAAGGAACAACTTAAGAAGTCTGAAGATGACAGAAAAGCACAAGTAGAAGTGATTAAGAATTTTCAAAATGATTACGTGTAGTTGGAAAACAGGTTGGAAAAGATACAGAAGGAAACCTTAAAACCTCAAGGGATGAAAATACAACTTCCAACTCAAAAGATGACACTCATAAAAGAAAATGACATTGTGAAAATTCCCTATCGACACCCCAACCATAAAAATCGAAACTCTAAAAAGTGGGAAATGTCAAAAGATAATGATACTAATATGATCAAAGCTCCTAACAACAGATCAATCGAAAATCCCAACAGTCAACAACAAATCAATTTATGTTGGATTGACCCATCCACATATTGAAAGTTATGCTCTACACTTAGAAGTTCGTATCGACATGTTTCTTCAGCCATGACATCACAAAAAATGACAAGACAACATTATAAGGCTTTGAGGACAAAACCTTTCTAAGAGAGTATCATTGTAACAAACATAAAATAAGATAATCATTAAATAATTAGGTTAACTAAATTAGGTTATGAAATGACGTGTCTCCTCATTTCAAATGACCAAGCCATATTTAAGGCAGGGCCACCATTGTAACATATCATCTCTTATCTTATCATTAATATATACTTTCCTTATGGCTTATCTCATTTACCAAGTTTTCTGGTAATATTATTTGTATGAGAGAATAATTATTCGGCTCATAAACCCTTTGGATACATTGAAGGCAAGAGGAATTGAAGAGCAAGAAAACTATAGTCCATTGTTTCCGGAGCTTATACTTGAGTCTACATCCCTTTGTCCCTTGGAGCACTTTTGTGTTCTTCCCAAGCTTGCCTTTTGCTTGTGAGCTTGCTATCGAGAGATGGAGGATTGAAGTGGTGGAGGCCCAAGTGGGGGACTCGGTTTCTCTGATTCGCAGACATGCCAATAGAGGTTGTCTCTATTGTAATCTCTATTTTATATTAATAGAAATATATTTTCCAGTCCAATAATGTGTATTTGAATGAATATTTGATCCATGGATGATTTCAAATGCTTATATATTATTGATTATATATGCTAGAGTAGGTCTAACATGATTATCTATAGCATGCTTGTCTTGTTTATTGAATGTTGAGGAAGCAATTTATCAATTCAAACTGGAGTTGGAAAGCTCAATGGGGATCTACGTCAACTGTCTGGAATAAGGTACGAACCAAGATCGTTTAGTGTTAGATACTTGGTTTCTCTTACATATAGGAAAGGATTGATTTCTGGAGTCAAGCTATCTGTTGTGGTACCCCAAGCCATAGGAATTTCTCTCTATAACAGAATCGACGACTCCACTAGGGAGATTCTAGTAGTTGTCCTTTGGGGTTTTTTATCGGCATTCAATGTTCTTGAATTGCTTTGATTTCTCTATTTCTAAGTCGGGTCTAGGGGCATGTTTGTCCAGTAGTTTCTGATAGGTGTGAATTTTGTCTCAGCTTATCTATTTTCCATCATTTTTATCTATTTTTCTTCATGTACGCAAGTTTTTTCCTCACAACGTCTGTACACACGGTTTTTCCCGAGATATCCACGTACATACATGGGTTTTATGCATACAGTCACGTATGCCCTGAGTTTTTCCTTTTACAGGAAGATTGAGTGTTATTGGGTGAGTTTTGATGATTGTTGAGTCTCATTTGATGCTTCTAGAGTCTGTATACACCTTTGTTTCTGACCAGAGAAGCCTTTTATAGTAAATTTTTTTTTAAGAATGTTCTTGTCATTGCATTTTTTATTTTTTGTTTTGGGATTAGTGCATTAGATCTCTTTTACCTTAGTGCTTTGTGTGAGTGCTGTTTGATTATGCTTGCAAAATCTGGGGGTGTTAGAGTCATTCTTTTGTTTCATTATCTCATTTTTATTAAAAAAATCCAAAAATATTTGCTTCTTTGCATCCTTATGCATCATTGCACTTTGCATTTTGCATTTTACTTGGACTAGATTTTCTTAGAGAAGTATTAGTCATACTTTCTTATAGGAATGATTGCATTTGTCATTTAAAGAAAATTTTGCATTTCACATAGTAGCATGCCCTGTTTTTCATTCGACACAATGCATTTGCATTGATTGTTAGGTATGCATTTTGCTTCATGTTGCGTCATAATGCCATTGGTTGCATGGTCATCTACCTTTTTTGAGTAATAAAGCCAAATAAAATCAACACTTAATTAAAATGGATTACACTATTTTATTTGATAGGGTACACCAACAAGATTAGGTTTTAGGGTCTTGGAATAGTTCATTGTGAGTAAATTCTCCAAGACCACTAAACAACAACATGTGTGTGTCTGTCTAGGTGAGAGTGTGAAATTCCTTGGTATAATTAGTGTTTCTCAGGATCCTCCTCTTAAAAGGGAGTTAAGCACGAGGCATCATGAGTCATTATTGATTGGGATGACCCCTAGTCATAACTAAGTAGCACTGGAGATATTTCCAGGATTGTATTCGTATATGGGGGCTCTTTCAAGAGTTTCAGGCTTTGCTTCCCTACCCATATGGTCAATCCCACCTGGGACTGTCCTCCTAAGCATTGATTATATTGAGGTGACCTTAGTTTCTTTACCTAGGTTATCGAGGGGCTACTTTGTAGGGGTTATTTTGTAGGTGTCCCAGCCAGGTTGGGGTCGCACAGACAATCGCTATATGTGTTGAATCTGAGGGGAAAAATAATTGGTTACTGATATTCGCTTGTTGTGTATGGGAGTCTCAAGCCTCTCCTAGGAGATACATACCTGCTTCATTCAGGAGCTCACATATATTACCCTTTTTTTCTTTTAATTGGATTTAGATTATATAGGTGTATTCTTTGTGCACGCTAGCTTGCTTAGGGTTTGCGTAAGTAGAAGAGTATTTTTAATTTTTTGAGTTATTGTGGATTCGAGTGCGACACTTTGTGTCATTTAGAAGGACTTCCGCCTTCTACATATCCTCCTCCTTTGGGAGAGAGAAACAGACAGTCCAGGAAAACTACTTCTCACATTAATTTACACACGATGGGAGATCATGGAGATGAAATTCCTGAGTTTCCTTCTCCACCTCAAGAGGTTGGGGAAGAAGATCCTACTCCTACATATGATCCTTCACCTGATATACCTACACACACTGGGTATGATCCCTCATTCACAGGTCATCGGTATTGGTTTTCGGGCGACGAGACTCATCATGAACCTGTGAGCACTAGTTATGACATGTATGGTATTCCTGCACATGATTTTGCATAGTATGCCGAGTAAGAGTTTTAACCTAACACTATGCCTGGGGGAATTCCTAGTCATTTCCATCTGGAAAGGTTTGGGAACACGAGTCACATTGCACCCTCCATCCCGATGGTGGAGGTCACATCACATGTTTGTCCTAGACCTAGTGCTAATATTCCTATTCAGATACCAGAACCAAGACGATTGTTGGTAGGGAATACCACTTACATAGTTTCACATGTCCCTTCGTCCTCGATTCCTAGTTCTTCGAATGCTATTCCTCCCACTCATTCACATGGTCCTTCAGTCTGGAATGTCGCTACGAGTCATGTGTGTACTGCTTCTACTCACATAGTCATGTCTGAGAGTCAAATACCTCATGTTGTCTCAGGAGGTCGTATTCCTACTTCTGGAGGTCATATTCCTACTTCTGGAGGTCATATTCCTAATTATGGAGTGTCTCATGGGACATCTCATGGGGCTTCTTATGGATCATATTATGGACTGTAGTATGCACAAATTTATTCACCTTATGGGTATGGGTATCAAAAACCCGTTTACTCCCTGAATTATGGCTTTGTAGCCCCAAATAGTCAAGGTACACCACATTATGGTGCTTCCATGCCACCCTACACGGGTCAAACTAGAGGAGGATACTGTGGCCATGGATATGGTGGTTACGGTAACCAGTCCTATGTGAACCAAAATTATCAGGGAGAATCTCATAGACCTGTTCAACCTAGGCTCCCTTTCCTCGCAACGTTAAATTTGCATGACTTATTGAGACTAACGAACGATGTGGTATCTTACGATTTGCCTTAGCCTGTTGTCCCTACGAAGCTTCCCTCGGACATCCCCAAATTTGAGGGCAAACCAAGAGAAGAACCTAGTGAACATGTTACTACATTTAACCTTTGGTGCTCTTCTAATTCCTTACACAAATATTCAATCCGTTTAAGGCTGTTTCAACGCACCCTCACTGGTCCTGCAACGAAATGGTACATAGAATTACCTAGGGGACCATTCAATTTGTTCGATGGCCTAGCTATGACTTTTCTCAACCACTTCCAGCTACATGTGTGTTATGATGTTGGTACAAAACTCTTGTCGACATTTTGGCAAGATAAAGCCACGCATATCTCATACCATATCCAAGAGTGGCATAGACAGAAGAGATTGATCAAAGCCTTCATACCACCAGAGTTTCTCCTCGAGTGGTTCCTTAAATCGTTACTACCTTATATAGCGAAGGATGTTTCTACATCCGGAGTTCAGAACGAGGAACAAGCCATTTTTAGGGCGTAGGAATTGGATTTTATTGATGCTCAATCCGTTTTGTTATATGAGATCATTTCAAATGCTCCGCATTCTAGTTTCGACCCTAAGGTCAAACCTAGACCACATGCCAATGGCATTGTTGGTTGTACGAGTACCAAACCTATGGGTTCAGTTGTCAAATAGGTTAGTTAATTATCTGTCAACCAATCTGACTTGGGACAAGCCACAGCTTTGTCTCAACCCACCCAAATGGTGAATGTGCTTTTGGTGCAATCGTCGGACCAGAAGGGTAACCAGGAACCCGAAACGAATAAGAAGAAGGGTAAAAACAATCGTAAGGGTGGGAATAGGAATGAAAATTCCAATTCTACTGACAAGAACGCTCGAAATGCTAGGGGGGACAAGCATCCTAAACGTAAGGTTAAGTTTCCTTACAAGTTGTCTAAGGATGACCACCTCACACACTTGTGCCCTCAGATAGAGGATGCCTCGAGGTTCATAGGGTAGGGCCCAGCTGTGCCGACCAACCCTTTACCTCATAATCAAAACATGAACTCAAGGACCCATGATCAGTATGGTGGAGATCAAGATCCACCGGAAGCTAGTAATGGTCATGGTTGCATCAATATGGTGCATGCTACTAAGGTTGTGACTCGTGCGAAGGACTATGGGTCATCACAACTTGACCTTGGAAAGGAACCTACTCCACCCGGGAGTCCTTTGCATATTGAAAACCCTGTGGATAAACTTGAAGTTGCACCTCGCATTCCTAAGGGAGTCCTTAAGCATTCAGGGCACAATCCTAATGCCTGAGCCACCCATAACTATTCTGTTATCGAGGATTTGGGCCACACTCCTTTCGCGATGTCTGCACTTGAAGTACTTCAGATTTGTCCTTCACAAAGGAAGGATTTGTTTTCTTCTCTTGGTGTTAACCATGATAACTCTTCCTTTGTCATCAAATTTGAAACCGTGAGACTACAGCATCACTTTCCTTACTGTGTGTCTCTCTTGATTCATGTAGAATGTCTTAACAAGACCATCAAACCCACTGTGATTGACGAAGGTACTGCTGTTTTCGTGATGTATTTGGCATGTTGGAAGGGTTTGGGTTCGACCAAGTTGTCTAAATCCTCTACCATGTTGACTTCATTTGATGGTAGATCGTTTCGACCACACGACATTCTTCCTTCTCTTAAGGTCTGTTTGGGAGGTAAGACCATCGCGATCGAGGTCGAGGTGGTTGATGCGCCCCTTGACTACAATCTGTTACTAGGTAGGAATTGGATGTACAGTATGCAAGCCGTAGCTTCTTCTCTATTTCAAGTTGTATGCTTTCCATTTAATGGGAAGATAGTTACTATTAATCAAATGTCATTCAAGAATCCATGTGTTAACATATCTTTTGGATCTTTTGTCCCGATTGTCGAGCACTCTCAGTTGGCGACTAGGAGTATGGGTGTTGGCATGGATCCATCCCTTATGGGATCCTTTAGTTGTCCTGCACATGTTATTATGATTGGGTCTAGTTCTGGTAAGGCTTCATCGTCAGTGCGTTCAGTGTCTTTTCGCACCACACATATGGAAGATCCTTGGATTCTTCCTACACCAAGTCCTTCATGTGAGTCTATAAGAACAGACATACCATTTCCTGCAGCAATGATAGCATATCAAGCTAATCTTGAATATGTTGCAGAGCCTATTCCTTTCTCTTCGCGGAAGGAGGAGGAGGACCAATATATGCTACCTACATGGGAAGTTGAGTCTTCTCATGTGCATGACTACCTTGATAGTGTTTTTCCATTAGATGAAGCTATTATTGAGGCTATGTCTGGGGTTGAGCCACCTTGGGAAGAGTTGCATCATAGATCTTACTTTCTTCCCGAGCTTGACCGTTTAGAGTATGAAGACTTTAGGGAGATTCTTAGTGAGATAATTCGTAATCATGTGGTTCCATCAAGCTCTCCTGGTTCGATGGCTGATGGAAACATGGAAAATATATATCCTACCATTCCTATCAATATCTCTCACGATCCTGGCAAGATTGAGAATGTCTATATTGGGGTAGAATGTTCCCATGTTGAGATTCAAGAGTATACCGAGCTGTTTAAAGAGTTTCATGACGTATTTACTTGGTCATGCGAGGAAATGCTAGGTATCAACCCTCGCATTGTTGAACATGAGATTAAAACCTATCCCAATGCTAAGCATGTTCGACAACGCTTGCGTGCGGTGAATTTTAGAAAAGCACCCGTGATTAAGGCTGAGATAGAAAAATTGTTGAATGTTGATTTTATCTATCCCATTCCCTTGACGAAATGGGTTTCAAGCCTCGTTCTAGTTGATAGGAAATAGGGAACGATCCATATATGTACTGATTTCCATGATTTGAATCGTGCATGTCCTAAGGATAATTTTGCCACACCATTTATTGATCATATTTTGGATGAGTGTGTGGGGAAGTGAGGTATTTTTCTTTATGGATGGCTTTTCCAAATACAATTAGATACAAATCAAACCCAAGGACCAACATAAGACTGCATTTATTTGTCCTTGGGGTACCTTTGCATATTGGAAGATGCCTTTCATCCTTAAAAATGTTGGAGCCACTTTTCAGTGAGCTATGACCTTGATCTTCCATGATCTCAAATCAATTATTGAAGTCTTTTTGTATGACCTTGCTGCTCATTCTCGTCTGAGGATGTGTCATTCCTACCATTTAAGATTAGTGTTCGAAAGATTCTTCCATTACTTGGTCAGGTTAAATCCTCATAAATTCATCTTTTGTGTGAATTATGGTTGNTAAGAGTCGACCCTTTAAAGGTTGAGGCAATACTTCAATTGTCTCCCCCGAGAAACATTAGACATCTTCAATGTTTGCAAGGCATGGAAAATTTCTTGCAGAGATTCATCATTAACTTTGCCAATTTGACTAGAGACTCTATGCATCTTTTAAAGAAGGACACTACCTCTTCTTGGGACGAACAAGCCCAGGATTCCTTTGGTGCGCTTAAGCGAGCCTTAGCATCGGCCCCGGTGATTAGTCCACCCGACTATAGCCGTGAATTTTTACTTTATGTGGTCGTGTCCATGGGGACGATTCGTATGGTTTTGGTTAAGGAGGATGAGGAGCTCTAGGAGCATGTCATATATTATTTGAGCTGAAATCTTATAGATGCAGAGATCCATTATTCCCATGTGGGGAAATTTTCCTTAGCTACCGTTCATGCAATTCAAAGATTTAGACATTATATTCTCCTTCGCCAGACCTTGGTGGTAGCCCATGTCAATTCATTTCAATTCGTCCTCACTAGAAGGATGATAGGGGGAAAGTATAATAAGTGCATTGTCATCTTGCAAGAATTTGATCTCGAGTTTGTTTCGGCAAAATTGAAAAGATCATTGATTTTTGCAAAGCTTATATCTGATTTCCCAAGCGAAGAGGAGGAAGTTTGTGAAGATACGTTTGTCGATGAGCACATTTTCCTGATCTCAAATTTGGATCCATGGTGTGGGGATTTTATCATATATTTACAAACATTGAAGGTCCCTACTCACCTTTCACAGGATGAGAAATGACAGTTACGTCACGTATCCAAGAATTACCTCATAGTAGATAACACATTATACCGCCATGGGGTAGATTCCATTTTACGTCGTTGTTTAACTCATGAGGAGGCTGAGCTTGTGCTGAATGATTTCCACGGAGGGGCATGTGGTGGTCATTTATCTAGGCTTTCTACAGCTCAAAAAATCTTGAGAGTGGGTTATTTATGGCCGTCGATCTTTAAATATTGTGTCAATGCGGTCAAGAAGTGCCACCCTCTCTATGTGTTTGTACGCAATATGCACACACATCTTTCCCTGTTACATCTGATTATCACCACTGGTCCCTTCACTAAGTGGGGACTTGATTTCATGGATTGCAACCCAGCTTCAGTTGGGGGGCATCATCATCTTATAGTGGCTATTGACAATTTCACAAAATGGGATGAGGCTATTTCCACATTAAAATCTAATGGTGAGACAGCCGCACATTTCATATTCAACCATATCATTACTCAGTTCAGTATTCTGAAAGAGCTTGTCACTTACCATGGTAGGCACTTTCAGAATCGGATGATGGAAGAGTTGGCCTTGAAGTTGGGGTATAAGCAGTAGCATTCCTCTTCTTATTACCCTCAAGCAAATGGACAGGTTGAAGCAGTGAATAAATCACTCAAGTCCATTCTCCAACGAACCATCTCATAAAGCAAGACCAATTGGCATATCATGTTATATCCTGCTTTGTGGGCTTATAGGACTGCGGTTAAGACTGCCACCGGTTTTCCTCCATATCAACTTATACATGGAGTGGAGTTTGTATTGTCAGTTGAGTGCGAAATCCCTTCTTTGAAGCTAGCCATAGATCTCTTACCAGACACTTCCCCATTGGAAGAAAATTTGGTCCACTTAGAGCAACTTAATGAGCAACGTTGAGATGCCTTGGTGGCTCTAGAAGTGAATAAGAATCACATTAAGGTCCAGTATGATAAATCTATCCATCCAAGGAAGTTTAGTGAAGGTGAATTGGTCCTTTTGTGGGATCAAGCTAAAGAACCCTTGGGGGAAATAAATTTTAACCCCATGTGGCATGGTCCTTATGTTGTTAAAGATGTGTTAGAGAAGGGTGCAAATGAGTTAGTAGATTACGAGGGGACAGCCTTGGCAGAGCCTAGAAATGGGCTTTATCTTAAAAAGTACTATGCATGATTCTCAGCCAGGGCTAACTATTGTATATTATTGTACAATATTTTGTATACTTAGTTTTTTCTTATGGTGATCGAGTTTGTGATTAGCTTTCATTTCTTATGGCAGATGTCAATGGTGTCTTCCATCTATATAGGATTCACGGATGGTGCTAGCCACCACACTCAACACTCAGCCTCTACTACTTGGGTGATTTATACTCTTACGGGTCAGGTATTGTCTTCAGGACGCATATGTTTACGACCCTCTTCAAACAATGCTGCTGAATATAGTGTCATTATAGAGCTTCTACGGGATGCCATTTCACATGGTGTTCTTTCTCTTGAGGTACGTCTTGATTCGTAGTTAGTAGTGTCACAGTTTAATGGCTTTTATCATGTTAGGGATCCAACATTATTACGAAGATTCTTACGTGTGAGATTGTTAGAACGGAAATTTGACAACATAACATACATACATGTTCCAAGAATCTATAATCAAGTTGTTGACTCATATGCTAACTATTTGTTAGATTGGCATTTGATTCATAAACAATAAGCTCATCACAAACATACATTTTTACACATGTAAATAAATAAATCGATCATCATAAAAAACAATTATTAAACATCCAAAAATGTGATAATACATAAGTGCCATAATACAAAAATGGGGCTTCCGAGCCACCAAAATATAAATACATGGTAGTACAAAATGTATCTCTCCCAGGTATCTAAGACTAGGGAGGAGGAGGGGAGTTCTGATCATGTAATGTCACCACGGATTTAGCTAGTCATTGAAATAACTGCACCCATACTCGTGGTACACCCACAACCTGACATTGCATGGCCTCAGGAAGGTCCCCGACCTACACCATGGGTACCCTATGTGTTAGCCACACAAAGTTGGTATGAATGCTTTGGAGCACCCGCTCCGCATCCACACCCATAATGTCATCTCCTCTTCCCCTCTGTCTATGACAAGGGAAACCGTCAGGCTATCGTGGTCCTACATTTGCATACAGATGACAGGATGTCACTATGTGTTTTCACGCAAAAATATGTCTTTTGGTTTCATATATCAAAAAACACACAAAAAAAAAAATTTCACAAAACTTAAAAAGAGGGTTGGGATTCGTTACCAATGTCACCATATGCTGATCCCGGTGGTAAAGGCATGTTGGGATATCCTCTAAAATCAATCCCCACATAGGGGTAATCATCGATGGCAATTATCTGCCGCCACCACCATGGAAAGAAATCAGCTAGATAGGGGTTGGACACCCTACCTCCACCCATTCTGCACATCACATCTGCCCAACGTCGTTGGGTTGGATCTTGAACTCCGTGAAGAGGAACGTTAACTCTAGGGCTCAGTCTCGGAACACGCTCAAAGAAGAACATGCTCAGTATATTGTGAGGGACGTCCTGTCAATCCGGAAACACTCTGAGTCAGGATACCAGTAGTCTACTAGCATATGTAGCAGCCTTGGTTTGGCCCTTAAGCCACCAAGACACCAAAACTTGTAGAACTCGCATGCATGAACAGATTGTTGTGCCATTAGATCGCCCCATACTTCTGCTTCTACATCCTCATGCTCTCATTCCCTCCATTCTAGTACCATCCTGCACATTCAATTTGAGTTTTGGTCATTAGTTGTCTTAGAAAAACTTAAACGCGGCCGCATACACGACTATTTGCTAAACAGTCGCGTTTGTATGCGACATTGAGGCATTTTTATGTGTATAGCCAGCCCTATACGTAGAAAAATCCTTGATTTCTGCATGAGCCATGGTGCATAATTTAGAATGGCCAATAAATCTATTTTCACCATGGAAATTTGAAAATTTTACATGCAAATGAAAGAGCAGGGCATGGGAAGTTACCTGGAAAAAACGGTGTCGGATTCCACCGGCTGAAACTCCCGGAATTCGCATTTGAAGTTCCTAAGCTCAATTGGGTAAAAATTTCAAATGTTATATAATGTTTTGAATTTTTTACTGTTTATAGAAATTTTTCAAATTTTTGAAAAAATTTTACCCCCTTTCTATAGTTTTGGACCATTTTTTACTAATATGATGATGTAGGAGACCGTTTTGAGTGTCGTTTCGACCATTGTTTTGACCCATTCATGGCGATTTCAGGTATGATCTTTAAACTGGCATATAGGTTAGATTCCACCTCCATTTTCATTTTGCATGACCTTATGACCATTTCATTATAACTGTAGGTACGAACCCATTCTATCTTGTCACAGAACCTTCTGGTTGTCTTAGAAGTGACATGATGTGAATGGTAGAGATTGACCTTACATGGGTACCCTAGTTAGCTCCTTGTTTGCAATTGGTGCCCATGCCAACATTTTGTCCTTTAGGGTGTGGGAGTCCATTGTATAGTATCGCCATGACATTTCACAAGAACCTCATACTCCTCTTGATCTTTTGTTGGCTGGTTTCCCCAGGAATCCCTTATGTCAAGTTGTAATTGCATTATCATGAGCTTTTCCTGGCTCATTGAGCCTTATGCGGGCTTCCCTGATTTTGAGTATCATCCATATAGCCTGAGTGTGTCTCATGTCTATCTATGCAGATCCATTTTAGATATCCTTTACATCTTGATTCCCTATTTTTACCAGGAGGGGACTTTCCCCCGAGTGTCGCTATCCTACACATGTATCCTTGCGTTGAGCATAGGTATGTTCTACTACTTGGAACTAGTTTGTTTGTCTATTTGACACTCGTCTCCTCCTACTCTCTCAATTTAAAGTGATTTTATTCTTTTTCAAGCTTTTCAAATACTTGAAAATTCCAAAAAATAAAAAATAAAAAAACCAAAAAGGCAGACAAGAAAATATGTTATCTTTAGAAGTAGTCGAGTCGTGTCACCTTCGAACAGAGCACTGTATATCACATTCGTTGGTTGGGTTAACAGTTTGACTTTAGGAGCTATACTCATCTATCTAAGTTTATCTCCACCGACTGGTTAAGCTTCCAGTCCCTATGGAGCCTATGTTGATGCCTTTTGTGTCACAGAGATGTCCCAGTTTTGTATATCGAGTCTATGTTGCCTACATTCAGTCACCATTTTTATTTATGCTCTTGTTCAAAGGAAGTTGAAACCTAAGTCGGCCATTTCTCAGTTATCTTGACTTTGCATGTCAGCCATTCTTAGTACATTTACTGGTTCGTGAACCTTATGATCAAGTCCTTCCACATTATACATCTTTTTTGAGTACCTCGTGTTGGATGATGGGGGATGCCTTAATGCCCTCCTTCGAGCAGATTTCATCACATCGACTCTGGATCATTTATTCTGGGATAGGAATATAGAGTCATTTTTTAGTGCCTTGAGACTTGCAGTCATCAGTGGTAGGTTCTCTTACCATCAACAGTTTTTGGGAATACATCAATGTCCCCTGATCTATGGATTCTCTCAAGTGTTCGACCTCAATATATTTATTCACACTTGTTAGTTTGCACTCTAGTACCTTGATTCCCATTTTCATTATTGGTGGGTAATCTCGTGTCTGTTAACAGTATACATCAATGACCGGTAATTAGACAATGGACTACTATGTTCAACCTCGACACCTCTATTCACATAGTAGGACATGTACTAGTAGCGGTTCATGTAGAAGACCTTCCAGATTGGTGGCATCTCTTATATGCTACCTCCTTGATCGTGCCAGTGTTCGTGAGATTTTAGCTCTCATGACTTGATTCTAGTATATGTTACATATCTTCATCCTTCATGGAGATCATGATCCTTTGTATATCTTCATCATGGAGATTATAATCTATTTATATTGTACATGGCGATGACCACACATGTCATATTGTATCATGCTTATTCATGGCCATTGTACTCTTATGTATCTGGGACTACTATATCTACTTGCAGTTATATGCAGAGCTTTATCATTGTATTTTACTAATTGGATGGTTGGTTCTTCCATTGGGTTCTTCATCACTTCACTTCTGGGATGGACTTATAATGTATTTCAGCCATCATATGACCCCTTTGACCTCACACATTACGGGGAATCTATTACAGCTAATTTTACCACACATGGTGAATCACACTTTTATGGCCTTTCCTATCCCTCTGCAGACTCCTTAGACCCCATGGACCATTTTTCTACCTTTGATGTTTCAAATATCATCCCGAAAAACATGCAAAAATTGCCATACGTGACTTTTAATTCCTTTCTCATGTATATACACAGATTTGACCCTTGAACCTGCGTACATCGGGATGTGTGCAAAAGGCCAAATTATTTTGGAGTTTTCCTTGATATGGATCTGACTCACTTGTCTCTTGGCCTTCAATATGCCTTGAGATTGCTCAGATTCAACCTTTCATTACCCCATTGAAGAGCTATATAAGGAACCCTTTTGATACATTGAAGGCATGAGAAATATAAGAGAAAGAAAACTATAGTCCATTGTTGCCGGAGCTTATACTTGAGTCTGCATCCCTTTGTCCCTTGGAGAAATTTTGTGTTCTTCCCAAGCTTTCCTTTTGCTTTTGAGCTTGCTATCGAGATATGGAGGATTGAAGTGGTGGAGGCCCAAGTGGGGGACTCACTTTCTCCAATTCACAGACGTGCCGATAGAGGTTGTCTCTATTGTAATCTATGTTTTATATTAATAGAAATATCTTTTCATGTCCAATAATGTGTATTTGAACGAATATTTGATCCATGGATGATTTCAAATGCTTATATATTATTGATTATATATGCTAGAGTAGGTCTAACACGATTATATATAGCATGCTTGTCTTGTTTATTGAATGTTGAGGAAGCAATTTATCAATTCAAGCTGGAGTTGAAAAGCTCAATGGGGATCTACATCAACCGTCCGGAATAAGGTACGAACTGAGATCCTTTAGTGTTAGATATTTGGTTTCTCTTGCATATAGGAAAGGATTTATTTATGGAGTCAATCTGTCTATTGTGGTACCCCAAGCAATAGGAATTTCTCTCCGTAACACAAAGGAAAGCTGTTCAATGGTCACAATCTTCCCATCATGGGGAAAATGCATAACTCTAAAGAGTGTGGACACAACAACCTTCATGGCATAAACATAATCATGTCCAAGGAGCAGATTGAAATTGAAAGGACCTTGGACCACCATAACATCAATATAGATAGTTTTCCCTCCTAATGTAATAGGAAAATAAGGAAGGGTCCCTAAAGGTGTAGTAGGTCTTTGATTAAAATCCAGTATCTGATTGGTGGCTGGCACAAGCTAAGGAGAACTTAAAGCTTGCCAAGCAGTTGAGGATAGAATAGTACGAAGTATCCTCCCAGCAGTAACATTCACAACTAACTTGAAAGGAACACTCGAATGAAGACAAGACTCTGTTAGGTTACTCTAGTCAAAGGAAATAACCCTGGTACTTGGAGAGGGTTCTGTCGAAAGAGACAAAATTTCGTCTTGTCGAGAACAATCAGAACAAAGCATGAAAACTTCAATAGGTTTCAGTTCATTCTCTACTGGAAGAGGAGAACAAGACAAATATTTGGTCAAAGAGACTACTTCATTCTTAACACTCTCTGATAAAAGAGTGGGATCAGGTGGAAATGACATCGACTTGACCAATTCACTCTCTGAATGAAGAGTGGGATCAATTATAGATGAAACTGAATTGATCACTTAGTCAACCAGTAAGGAATCGAGGGATAACTTACTATCACTTGTTGTAATCACCTATTGATGATCAGTAATATTTTCCAACCAACGCGAAGTTTCATCCATGCTTGGACAAAGAAAAGTATGATCCATAGCCTTGCATATCAAACAAGGATAAAATACTTTACCCTTATGAAGTTTTACCAATGGGTCACTGGTTGAGGGAGTATCATTAACATGATGATCAGAGGTTGATGAAACAGATGGTTTGGACCTTTTATACCACTCTTCTTGTACATGGGAGATACCGGGACACTCCTTGAGCAAGTGGTCCCCCTTGCAAAGCTTACAAGGGAACTTGGGTTTTTCGAGTGTTCTCTTAGAATGGGAACCATCCAGAGCAGATGGTAGCTGCTTTTTCTCTTTCTTATCCTTCTTCTTCTTACCCTTCCCTTTCTTCTTCTTCTTATCCACATGACTACTAACCATAGAGATTTGTTCAAGCGAAGATGAAGAAAGGGATGCAGCAACAACCGATGAAGAAGGAGAGGGATTAGGTTGGGTTTAATCCTCTCCCATATGAGAGGTGACATTTGAGACATTAGGTGTAACAGGAATTACCGGATTAAACAGCCAGACCGGTAATCATATAGTTAACCTAGGAATATTTAGAGTGGCAATAAAGGGAGGACCAATACCTTTACTTGGATGGAATACAAAAGGTACACCTTGGAAAGGGACCTCTTGAGTGATAGTCCTAGATGAGGATGCCATCTCTAAACTCTCTAATAATATCCTAAATACCACGCACAAGAAAGTACTAATTAAACATGTGAAAGGAGTGGATAAGAGTTAGGAATCGCACAAGATTATCAAGACTTTACAAGCTTCACCGGTAAAACCAAGACGACCAAAAGGTTAACTCAGTTGGTATAAGGATTCCTAAAAGGGTCTCCCAATATATGCTAGGTACATGGGAGCTCAAATCGGTAGTAGTGTTGTCTAATGCACAACCGTTCACAAGGGGCCTTCCGATATAAAATCAAGTACATGAAGTACCTTTCTATATACCTCAAGGGTACGTGCAAATCCGTTCAATATATCGACGGTATGTGCAAGAACCGTGCGATTCCTGGGTTGTAGTGCAGACAAATTAACGACAGCTCCTACATATTACGACACCCGAACACGTCACTAACTTATCACTCAAATTGATAAAAGTTTTAACCTAGTACTACCGTTAATTTTATCTTGTGTGTTTAGGTGGAACCATGGAGTGAAAACTTGAATTTAAATAAGATGCACACTGATCTATATGATAATGCAAGTTTTCCTCTTCAATGAAATTCTACCTGAAAGAGGGAAAGAGATTTACTTTTCTTCCAAAAAAAATGCACACCCAAATGAAAATACAATTATATATTTTCAAACGAATAGTGAAATGTCAATGCACCCTAAACCATCTTCAAAACAAAAAAGAAAGTGATATAGAGAAAATCAAACATAAATAAACCAAAAATGTTTCCTATCTTTTCATGCTTGAAAAATATGCATAAAAATTTAATGGAAAGATGATTTCACTAACGTTTCCAAACAAAACTAACTCTAATGCACGTAAATATGAAAATAGATGTTTCTTCTTAATGAAAGTAAGATCTAGAATTTCAAACAATCATGCAAAAAACAAGAATAAAATCGATTAACATGATTGCGAATAAAGCAAAGGAGAGAGAAAAATAAAACTTCTTTTTGAAACAGACAAGGAAATGAAGAACCAATCTTTCCTACCAAGCACTGAAAAAATCAGCATGCAAAAGGAAATAAGAATCACCCCAAGCAAAGAAAGACTCAAAACAATATGAATCACTCATGCATTCCAAGTCCAAAACAAACCAAAGCCTACACATGAAAATGAAATGTATATTTCCAATTTCAATGAATAATATCTACAGAAAAGAGAAAGAGGGTTCAAGCAAAGAAACGATCTCAAAGGATAATCTATCTCTCAGCATGGATCTCAAGAAACATGAACTCTGTTTGAATGCGGAGGGAATATAACACTCAAAGGGAGCATTTTTTTTAAATACACTTCATTTTCATCAAAAAGTAAGCCAAAAACACACAAAAATCAAAATACAAAGTCTGGAATAGGGCATACCTGGAACTGCGTAGATGAAGCTGTTGAAAGGCGGTTTTGAGGCGGAACCGCTCCTTGCTCACTGGATTCACGCGGTGGCACCGCCTATTGCTAACTGGACTGAAGCGGTGGCACCACTCCTTGCCAAAGGCACATACATGGTTCTCTGTAACCACCCAGAACAATAGGAGAGCAAAAAATTAAGTTAAAAATTGATCAAATTAAGGTAAATATTGATCAATTGACAGTAAAAAAGAGCAAATAGAGTTGAAATAGTTTAGATCTGAATAGATCTGAAAGTTTCAAACCAAAATTCACTAAGTCAGATGGCAAATTTGATTGAAGAGAGTTGGAGATGGAGCCTAGATTCGGACAAGAGTTCAAGGACCAAGGAAGATTAGATAAACTAATATTTGCACTATTTCCTAGTGGAGTGGCCAGATTTGTAACCAGAAATATTGCACCTTCTGCAGACAGAAGCTGTTCCTCTGGTCTGAATGGTTCAGATCTAGAACAAATGAGTGAACGACAAATAATGAAGGCTTTCCCTCAATGTCATATACACCTAGAATACTGCTTTGATTGTGAACCTGTGTACCTGCAAATAGATCAAACATACAAACACATCAAAGCTACTATAAAATCATCTACTTATCCATGTTAGTGACTAAGAAATCTAACAACATGTACATGTGAAATCAAAACAACAGTAATGTGGGACGGAAATTAGCTTTGCATTAAGAATGTATGGAGAAGCTTACAACTATATCCTTAGTGTCGACAAGCCCCTCCACAAGACAGACACTTCGTCCCCATAAGCTCCAACTTTTCTCTCTATGCTCTCCAATGACTTGGGCTAAGTGGTCAATCCAACAATATAACAATACCTCTATAGTTCTCCCCCTCAACTATGGACATGAGCTTGTATTTATAAGGCTCAATGGATAGGAATAATTGAGAGAATTGTGGGTGAGGTGGCTCCAAGATCCTACCGTGGGGGATCTCGAGCTCAAACTAACCCACAATGATAGGGATAAGGGAGGACATGAGGCTTATGATCTAGAAGCCTTGAGAAACTTCTGTTTTTCCCATTTTACCCAGGGTATCGCTTTTCTTCTCTTATGACAGAGAGGTTTAGATGAGAACCTCTTTTGGACCAAATACCATAGGCGGTGTGTTGACGAGCATATGTGAATATGCACGTAACATGGAAGACAACCCAGACTGGGATCCTTAGAGCAGGTTCCAAGCTGTTTGGGATGGTTTCTTTCGACAGGTTTAAAGGCTCTGTTAGCCTGAAAGTCTAAAACTAAAACGAAGCTATTGTTAAATCTATCAAATACCTACAAATATACACAACAAACTTGTTAACAGATGTACAAAATTAAACTAGTTAATCTAATTACTAATGAATTATTAATATAATTAAATTAGTCTATGAACTAAATCTATTCAATTAATCTTAACTTATAATATAATAATCACAAAATTAATCAAATATTAACATGTTAAAATAATTACAAAATTGTATTATTAACAAATATACATTAATTACAAAAATCAAAGACTAATCTCACAGCAGTATAAATATTAAATTCTGATTTAATGAATTGTTAATAACATAATGAAAAGAAAAGAAATTGTGTTATTTTGCTGTAAGTTTAATCCTGAATGTGATTCACTGACTGTTTTCCATAAAATAGTTTAAAGAAACAGCATATTAATCTATCCTCGATCTTATCCTCATCAAAAGTGAAAAGAATATTAAACTTGGAATCGAATTATGCTGATAGGAATACTGCATGAATACACTTGATAATATTTAAAGAAATTCAAACATTAACAAAACCATACAGTAATCATTACATATTATATAAACAATCATATCGATCATTAATTAAACAACATGACATATCAGCAAGATCGAAAACATTAAAAATCAATAATCGTACAAGACATGTATATTTGCAAAATTCTTTAGAGAATTATAACAAACATAGATAAAGTAGAAAAGAAATGACAAGACTGATAGATATCAAAACTATATGCAAAGTATACAAACTCTAAACATATATTAAAAATATCACCAGTTTAACATATCGTAGCTGAAGACAGATAGCTATCTAAAATCGCAGATAAATCAAACCACAGTCTTGTTGTCTCCTCTCCATCAACTATCGACCTCAGGAAGCAGTGTTTTCTGAGCTTACAAGAGAGAAATCTCTTCAGCTTTGGCATCCCCCATGTCCCCCCCTCCATTTCCAGCAAATTCCAATCTACTTAAATAACCAAAAATGGAATCCAAATTAGGTTTTACATAGGCGAAATTTTGCCAGCCGCAACTGCAAAAATCGCGTCCATAAAATCCCCGAAATCTCCCAGAATCCATCACTTTTTGGCAAAAACACCTGTTATTTGAAAACGCGTTTTTAATAACTGATAGAGAATAAAATTTGTCTCTTGGCAATTTCCAGAATCATAACAATCTCCTTAGCATCTGCACATGAAAAAAAACAAAAAACCTAATAAAATAAAGAAGTGTAAACAGAATTCAATCATGAGAAAATAAATAGCTTAACCAATGATCTTTCCAGCTATTTTGGCGTTTTCAAAATCTGCGATTTGTTTCAATATGTGCAATTAAAACATTTCGGCATCTACAGGATATTTGTTTTATCATTATTAGCAATATAATAATCCATAGATTCGGCTGGCATCTCTCAAATCTCTACAATATCGGAGAACAGATAGCTGGTTTAATATGAGCATCCCATTGTGGATAAAACAAAATTCACAAACCTTTCCATTGAATTAATAGCTCCTTCAATCTTCATTGATAACCACGTGCCGTTATTCAAATAACCGGTGGATAAATTAGACAATAATCTTCAATAAGAAAGAAAAGTATGCTCATTTGTAAGCCTTTATAAAATTCACATTAATTCCTGGTGTTTTTGCAAATATGATAAAATTAAAATAAAGTGTTAATTATACATAATTTTCTAGGCAAACATTTAAAAGATCAAAGAACTTTATTTATTATATTTATACAAAATAATTAAAAGATTTATTTATCTTGTATAAATAATAAAAAATAAATAAAGTCTATTAATTATAAATATACTTATTTGATCTTTATTTATTCAACACTTTTAATAATGTAGCAAAAATAATAAAATAGGCTTAGTAAAATATTTTTCAAACTCTTAAATTGAATGCATGGTTTTATCTTTCAATATCCATCGTTAAATGAATCAGAATTACCAAGTTGAATAATTGAATCAAAATTACCCATTTATAAGGTGTCATCAATACCATAACCAGCCTCCCAATTTCAAAACCTTATCAACATTTATGATAACAAAATCACATAATAAAATTAAATGATAAATATTCGGAT
Organism: Pseudotsuga menziesii; assembly: GCA_001517045.1. Lineage (NCBI taxonomy): Eukaryota > Viridiplantae > Streptophyta > Pinopsida > Pinales > Pinaceae > Pseudotsuga > Pseudotsuga menziesii. The sequence goes on along the minus strand of LPNX010984301.1, from coordinate 101,397 downwards.
AAGAAATCACTACTAGATTATGACAAATTATTAACACTTATCCACTCAAAATAATAATTTCAAAATAGTAATTTTGTCAACTAATCCATAGTCTGCAAAGGTTTTTCTTTAAAAACATTGAATTTCATGTTTCAGTAGCTTCTGGAATGTCACAATTTCAATAGTTATCAATTCTTTAGGTTTGCTATATGAAATTCAAACATTTCATCAAAACAAAATACAATTTTATTTCATGAAATAATGTTTTTTAGAGGCTGTTGGGTAAGGGCACAACAGATGGCGACTGACTGGGCGAAACAGTTATCTCTTTGAAAACATGGAATCTGACTTATGTATATAGCAAGATAAGAAAAATTTTCTTTAACTCAAATTGGCATTTAAAGATAAAAAAACTGTGCCTTGTGATAAGACTAGATTTCAAACTAATACCAGATTCGATTCTTTTATCATTATCCAGAAATTACCTTAAAAAATGATACGAATTTTAAGTTTTTTCAAAAAACATAAGACTCCAAAAGAAATTAGTCCTGGAAAATACAATGCAATTTTGATATTCAACCAGTTTTTAAAGATATGATCCCAATACTATAGTCATGACCCTCCTACCCGCAGGCGTCCATAGCCTCGAAAGGGTTGACTTTTAACCATGCATCCTACCGTTCTAGTCCCAAGATAAGATAAAACATGAATATTTAGAACTTCTCAATTTATTAATGGGTAAGCTGCATTGGAACCTCTTCATGAGTGTGGGATGACCTCAGATTCTTATAGATTTTTGTATGTATAACAATATATGATTTGGAATCCAAGTATGCCACAGACGGAGCCCTCCTGCCTGCAGGCATCCACAGCCTCGAAAGGGTACGTCTTTTAACCCATTCTACCCAATGGCTTATATCCCAAGCTAATAAGTTTAAAGAAGGCTTCATACTCATCGTTTAAGTGCTCATCTACAAGAGATTTGCATGTTTATAATGGGGGAACATAATAGGAAACTCTTTATGAGTAAGATAGCGTAAAGGATTTATAGATAACTGATTAAATTGCAACTGTTTTCTCAGAACTGATTTCTAAATAAGTAATAGAATTCCTAGTAATAGTGACTTAGATATTCATTAAATCCAACAATTTGAGGATAATGATAAAAGAAACGAAATAAAGTGAAAGTTTTCATCTAGTAGTTTTGTTTGCAACAGTTCAATTTCTTTTTCTTTTTTTTTCTGAGATAAGAACATATTTCTTAAAAGTCTAGCTTTCTTCATGTCTTATATAATCAGATTCCAATTTTATAACATAAAAACATTGCCAGATCCGAATCATTTCTCCTGGTTTTGAAAACTCAAAAGAACAACAAAATTCAAAAGAAAAATACAAATCAATTGAAAAGAAAACAACCAATACATACATGAGTTTTATTTGAGCAAATTATTGAAACAAAGGATTTCAAAGTCTACGAGAAAACTCTTAGTAAAGAAAATGAAAATTTTAAAATAAATTCCACACATATAACACATGGGTCAAATCAAGATCTCATCAAATGGAAAATAGGTCTAACAATATATGACTAATTCTATCAAAAGAAAATGAGAGATTAAAATAGATTAACAAGTTTTAAAAAAATTTATCCCTATTTTTCTTTTAAATCTTTCAATTTAGTCGAAGTTGTTTTTTAATAAGTGATGAAACATTAATCTAATGTGTTTTATTCAGAAATCAAAGTAACAAAATAAATCCTAATGAATATGCAGCTATAAAAAGATGAAAGGTTCTTTCTTTTAATGAGACGATTAAAAAAAACGAGAAAAAGTAAAGAATTACTTCCCTGATAATGATGTCATCATCTCATTCTTAAAATGATGTCGTCTCAACTCCATATATCTGCATTTATTCAAATGTAAACAAACATAAATCATCCTAAATTATAAACTTAACCTAAACTAATAAAATAAAATATATACAAACTAAGTAAAAGAAAATTTTCAATGAAGCCATTCGCGCAGCTTGAAACCTACCAAAGAAAACAAATCATGTATCAGCATTAGAAATGGGAATAATTCAAAATAAAGAAAAGAAACTAAATCAAATTTTGTATGTACAAAGCATAAAAGACGACACGGAAACCTTTTATTAAATGATTCTTCCCACCATGTATAAATCGGATCATAAAAATCAAGTTGGAAGAAGACAGACTTCTCATGAGAATCATGGTTACAAAGAATCTTATCAGAAGTATGATTCAAAATTTGTGAAAATGGATCAATAAAAAATGTATCTTTAAACACAATATCATCATGACTAAATTCAAAAAGAGCAAAATGACATTTGGGTATTATTTGGAGATGAAATACGTCATTGTGTCTTTTAACGTGAAGATTAAAATTGATGACATTATCTTCAAATATGATTATCACGTTGCACTGAGGAAAATTAATTTTCAATTGTGCATCCGTTTCAATATCAGAAATTGAATCATAATCCTTACTGACTAAAGATAAAATAGATGAACATGCATGAGTCTGATAAGTAACGATAGTGGAAAAATTATGATCTTCTTCATGACAAATTTGAAATAAATCAGAATGGATCTCAAAATATCCTTCATCTTCAAAAAATGTATTTCCTTGTATCCTATCAAAATCTGACCATAATGAAGTATTCCCTAGAAAATCATTAACATGTAAATGTAGTCTATGATCATCAAAAACATCCGGATACAAAGAGTAGTAAGAGTCAGAGTATAAAAAGGCAAATACTTCTTTGTTGATATAATTTGTTTCATTGACTGTTTTAATAGAAGCATCATTAACAAAACTCTGATCTAATGAATTTCGTGAAGATATAAAAGGAACTAACTCACCATGAAAGGAAGATGATGAAATGATATCATCACTAACACATTCAGTTGAAGAATTAAGAATTTTTGGTTTATCTTCATTGTCTTGTGAACAACAAGAGTTTCGAAATTATCACTTAATATAAAAGTCAAATCATCATCCTTTTTCTCTTGTTTTTGAAATTGTACGTCATCACATTCTATGATTTGTCCATTTTCAACAACTTCTTTTTCAGCAATGGAATTAGGAAAAATAGATTCTATATCAACTTGAATGAATGAACTAACATGCATGCTATCTATTGCAGATTTTTCATTCTTTTCCAAATCATGAAAATCAGAGAGAGAAATAAGCCAAAGAAACCAATTCATTTTGTCATTTTTGGAAAGCCGGTATTCTTCCCGAAACCTGCAACATATTACCATAAATCTGGAAAAGAAATCATCAAGAGATTCATCTTTATGTCTATGAAGATTTCTTATCTCAATTTTAAGTTTCTTATAGTTATAATCCTCATGATCATCAAGAAATAACTGTGTGAAATGTTCCCATGAATGAATGGATTTCGCTGGCAAGAACGCAAACCAAATCAGAATTCTTCCTGTGAAAGTAGCTGCAAAAAGTCTGCATTTCTCAACCTCATCAAATAGATCTATGTAATCACAAAAAGAATTAAAATATGAAAGATGATGACAGGCAGACTTCTTACCTTCTCTATCGAAGCTCAGTCTTCGCAATAAATTAAACATCTCTGGAGAAAAACTTTCACCAGATGTATGAAAACTGAAAACATGATTTAACATAATGATATCATCCATTTCATAGTAAAAATAATGAAATAAAAAATCGAACAACTCAAAATGGCCTTCTTGCTGATCAGGCCCTCCTTCTAGCGCAATTGTTGACGAGCATATGTGAATATGCACGTAACGGGGAAGACAACCCAGACCGAGATCCTTAGAGCAGGTTCCAAGCTGTTTGGGATGGTTGCTTCCGACAAGTTTAAAGGCTATGTTAGCCTGAAATTCTAAAACTAAAACGAAGCTATTGTTAAATCTATCAAATACCTACAAATATACACAACAAACTTGTTAACAGATGTACAAAATTAAACTAGTTAATCTAATTACTAATGAATTATTAATATAATTAAATTAGTCTATGAACTAAATCTATGCAATTAATCTTAACTTATAATATAATAATCACAAAATTAATCAAATATTAACATGTTAAAATAATTACAAAATTGTATTATTAACAAATATACATTAATTACAAAAATCAAAGACTAATCTCACAGCAGTATAAATATTAAATTCTGATTTAATGAATTGTTAATAACATAATGAAAAGAAAAGAAATTGTGTTATTTTGCTATAAGTTTAATCCTGAATGTGATTCACTGGCTGTTTTCCATAAAATAGTTTAAAGAAACAGCATATTAATCTATCATCCATCTTATCCTCATCAAAAGTGAAAAGAATATTAAACCTGGAATCGAATTATGTTGATAGGAATACTGCATGAATACACTTGATAATATTTAAAGAAATTTAAACATTAACAAAATCATAAAGTAATCATTACATATTATATAAACAATGATATCGATCATTAATTAAACAACATGACATATCAGCAAGATCAAAAACATTAAAAATCGATAATCGTACAAGACATGTATATTTGCAAAATTCTTTAGAGAATTATAACAAACATAGATAAAGTAGAAAAGAAATGACAAGACTGATAGATATCAAAACTATATGCCAAGTATACAAACTCTAAACATATATTAAAAATATCACCAGTTTAACATATCGTAGCTGAAGACAGATAGCTGTCTAAAATCGCAGATAAATCAAACAACAGTCTTGTTGTCTCCTCTCCATCAACTATCGACCTCAGGAAGCAGTGTTTTCTGAGCTTACAAGAGAGAAATCTCTTCAGCTTTGGCAGCCCCCACGTCCCCCCCCCTCCATTTCCAGCAAATTCCAATCTGCTTAAATAACCAAAAACGGAATCCAAATTAGGTTTTACACAGGCGAAATTTTGTCGGCCGCAACTGCAAAAATCGCGTCCAGAAAATCCCCGAAATCTCCCAGAATCCATCATTTTTTGGAAAAATCCTCCTGAATATAACTAAATGGGTCTGTTCTGAGAAAAACCCATGTGGCGTATTTTTTATATCTGTCTCCATTTGTTCACAACGTGGCCTGGAAAAACGCCTATTATTTGAAAACGCGTTTTTAATAACTGACAGAGAATAAAATTCGTCTCTTGGAAATTTCCAGAATCATTACAATCTCCTTAGCATCTACACATCAAAAAAAAACAAAAAACCTAATAAAAGAAAGAAGTGTAAACAGAATTCAATCATGAGAAAATAAATAGCTTAACCAATGATCTTTCCAGTTATTTTGGCGTTTTCAAAATCTGCGATTTGTTTCAATATGTGCAATTAAAACATTTCAACATCTACAGGATATTTGTTTTATCATTATTAGCAATATAATAATCCATAGATTCGGCTGGCATCTCTCAAATCTCTACAATATCGGAGAACAGATAGCTGGTTTAATATGAGCATCCCGTTGTGGATAAAACAAAATTCACAAACCTTTCCATTGAATTAATAGCTCCTTCAATCTTCATTGATAACCACGTGCCGTTATTCAAATAACCGGTGGATAAATTAGACAATAATCTTCAATAAAAAAGAAAAGTATGCTCATTTGTAAGCCTTTATAAAATTCACATTAATTCCTAGTGTTTTTGCAAATATGATAAAATTAAAATAAAGTGTTAATTATACCTAATTTTCTAGGA
>LPNX010984301.1:78315-95367 GCA_001517045.1 Pseudotsuga menziesii | reverse complement strand
TTATCCACTCAAAATAATAATTTCAAAATAGTAATTTTGTCAACTAATCCATAGTCTGCAAAGGTTTTTCTTTAAAAACATTGAATTTCATGTTTCAGTAGTTTCTGGAATGTCACCATTTCAATAGCTATCAATTCTTTAGGTTTGCTATATGAAATTCAAACATTTCATCAAAACAAAATACAATTTTATTTGATGAAATAATGTTTTTTAAAGGCTGTTGGGTAAGGGCACAACACGGTGGCATCGCTTCTTGAAAATAGGATACAGGCGGTGCTGAGCAAGTTACTGCTCATGTCCCACAAGGAAAGCACGGTGCTAGGTTTTTCCAAGTAGAATTGACAAACAAAGGAAGTTTCCATGCTAAGTGCTGGCATTAAGGGAAAAATTGGAAGTTAAGGGTCTTATCACATGAGTGAACAACAAAGGATGAAGAGCTTCCCTAAATGTCGTAGACACCTATAATATTTCTTTGATAGTGAACCCATGTACAAACAGATCAAACATGCAAACACATAAAAGCTACCAAAAAATCATCATCTACTTATCCATGTTAGTGACTAAGGAATCTAACAACATGTAGATGTGAAATCAAAACAACAGTAATGTGGGATGGAAATCAGCTTTGCATTAAGATGTATGGAGAAGCTTACAACCGTTTCCTTAGTGTCTACAAGCATCTCTACGAGACAAACACTTCATCCCCATAAGCTCCAAATTTGCTCTCTATGCTCTCCAATGACTTGGGCTAAGTAGTCAATCCAACAGCATAACAATACCTCTATAGTTCTCTCCCTCAACTATGGAAATGAGTTTGTATTTATAAGGCTCAACGGATAGGAATAGTTGAGAGAATTGTGGGTGAGGTGGGTCCAAGATCCTACATGGAGGATCTCGAGCTCAAACTAACCCACAATGATAGGGATAAGGGAGGACAAGAGGCCCATGATCTAGAAGCCTCGAGAAAATTCTCTTTTTCTTATTTTACCCAAGGTACCAATTTTCTTCTTTTATGATAGAGTGGTTTAGATTAGAACCGCTTTTGGACCAAATACCATAGGCAGTGGCACCACTTCTTGAACAAACGATACAAGCGGTGTTGAGCAAAGTACCACTCATGGGTCACAAGGAAAGCGCGGTGCTAGGTTTTTCCAATTAGAATTGACAAACAGAGCAAGTTTTCACTCTAAGTGTTGGGATTAAGGGAAAACATGGAAGTTAAGGGTCTTATCACATGATGGTGAGAGGATTTGGGTATAATAAATAGGCTATAAATATTAAATAGAATCTTTCAAACCTTGATAGCTGTTGCAAAACTGAGAGAGGTTTTTTTGAATGGGTATCTTGTGAAAAAAAAACCTATTTTTTTTTCTAAAATTCATCTCCATTAGCTTGTAATCTGCGCTCAATTGCAATGACCAAAAAAGGAAAAAATAGAGCATAACTATGCATTTTATTTTTTATTTCAAGGTCTTCTTTTGCTACTGGATTCTAGTCTCCATCTCGTTTCTGATCCTCCTAGCATTACAAATGATTTTCCTTGATACTTAACAACTGAGATTTGTACAGTCTCACCTTTTAATCCTATTATAACTGACTCTTCTTTAGACTTTCAATTTGAACTCTGTAGATTATCAGCTTTCAACTTATCTGGAATAGGAAACTCCATTATATATCCTTGTATACCTGTGAAACTTTGATTTTGTCACAAATAACTTCTTCCTTCTTCATGTTTTATATCAACTCTATGGATCTCTTATATATTCTCTGAAAACGGCACTTGATTTTTATTGAGTGCTCCTCCGATCTCTTCATACACAGACTCATCGAATTTCTAAACTGAACCTTCTTCTTGAATACTATCTTTAGAATAGCTCAAAAATATTTTGAAAATGCTTCTTTGTAAAAATGAAACTGGAAGACTAGTAAATTCGTTACAAACAGATTCACGATTTTTTCAATTTCCCCTACAAAACCAACAGTCTATCAATGTAAGCCACAATTATGTTAATGATTTATCTACCTGGTCACACATATGTCATGATGATGAAAAAAAATACTGAATATGCACTATCATGTCTTCATATGTATCCAACAAATTTCCACATATTTATTTTTAACAGCCACGACTACCCACCGGCTCCTTCAATAATTTTATCAAATTAAAAATTGACAAGTGACACCATGATCCTCAATAATCCTTGCAAATTCCCGTTCACCTTCTGTACTAGGTTCTAAACATGTATCATTCCGTCCTCACAGGTGTTAAATGACGCCCTCTACTTTCGATTACACAACATCACCATTATTTGCCATAATTTCACAAATACGAGATTCTTGTAGTACTGTCGTTCTTTGACCTTCACTCCTGCACTACAGGAATCCTCTTTTGCATATTTTTTAACCAAGGCTTAAAAACAAAGGTTAGGCATAAGCTTAAATTTTGAAATAAACTTTATTATAAGTTTTTGAAAGCTTAAAGATATATATATTAACTAATAAGCCCAAAGAACAAACCTTAAAACTAAAATAATGAAATAATCAAACCATCAAAAGCATTAAATCAAACAAAACGTACTAATTGCCAAAAATTCTCAAAACCAACTTAAAATGTAAAATCATAGTAAACCATTGCTTAAAAAAATAAGACAAATAACCTAAGAACAACATCTAGTTACAATAGACTGAATGCCCTGAAATATTTGGGGGCAAAAAGGGTGAATGTCCTAGGAGATTCTAAACTGGTTGTGAACCAAGTAAATTATAGTTGCCAAACCAAACATCCCAAGATGAGGGCTTATAAAAATGAAGTGTGGGGCATGTTTGGCAATTATTTCACCGAACATACAATCAGAGTAATCCCCATACTTGATAACTCAGTGGCTGACTCCTTAGATGTGGATGCTGGTAAGTTCAAAATCCTTATAGTTGGTCAAAGAAAACACAAAGTTTCCATTATAAACAGGCCCTCTATTCCAGCAATTCCAAATACTGGCAAGTATTTGAGGATGACATTCAAATAAAGAGGTTTTTATAATTATCTGGTGAGTTTGTAAATACATAGATAGATAATGAAGATGATAATGCCAAAAATATCCTATATATTGAAGGAAATGAGGAAGACAGTGGTGTAAATAAAAGATTCAAGAATTCCCTGGGGGGTAAAACATAGTTCAATTGAAGAATAATCACATCCCAGAGGCCTAATCCCCCTAGAGAAATTTTTTGACCAAAATGATGTGGCTAGAGATCCAAAAATGAAGCCTGCTGATGACGCTGTGGAAGAAAAGAATATTGCAACTACTGATGACATTGTGTATTAGTCTAAAGAAAATATACACAAATTTTTTTGCAAGGATCTATGAATATTTGAAGGAGTATGATACATCAATCATACAGCACACAATTCCTATAAAACCAGGCGAAAGACCTTTCAGGAAAAAATTGATAAGAATCAATCCTCTATTATTTCCTATCACTGAAAAGGAGATTAGAAAGTTCTTTAAGGCCAAGATCATAGTCACTCTAAGTTTTTCTAAGTGGGTAGAAAATATGGTGCCTTTCAAAAAGAAGAACAGTGAGATTAGGTTGTGCATTGACTTGAGGAATCTCAAAAAAGTTTCTCTGAAGTATAACTATCCTTTGCCTAAGATGGAGCACATTCTACAGAAGGTGGTAGGGTCCAAGAGGATCTCAACCATGGATGGATTCTATGGATATGTCCAAATCAAAGTATTTCCAGAGGACCAAGAAAATACGGCACTGAGCACACCATGGGGTACCTTCATGTATGCCAAAATTCCTTTTGGGCTAATGAATGCAGGGGCCACTTTCCAGCATGATATGGACATTGCATTTGCTGAGGAGAAAGAAAAGTTTGTGGTGTTCTACATGGATGACATCACAGCTTATTCAAGGTCTGACAGAGAACACCTCAAACACTTGGAAAATTTTTTCTTGAAATGCAAAAGGTATGGAATATCACTGAACCTCAAAAAGTCAAACTTTGCATTGGAGAAGGGGAAGCTACTAGGATACACCATTTCTAAGAATGGCATAAAGATCGACCCCGCAAGAATAAGTGCAATCATGAAGGTTGAATAACCTAGAAGCAAAATGGAAATACAATCCTTCATCGGGAAAGTAAACTTTCTGAGAATATTTAATGCTAGCTTTGTTGAAATTTTGATGAACATCACTAAAATGTTAAAGAAATACCATGAGATCGAGTGGACCATAAAGGCAAGGAGGTATTTCAAACACATCAAGCTATCTATCATAGAGCCACCTGTTCTGGTAAGCCCATAATTTACCAAATATTTTCTGATTTTTTTGTATGCTTCTGACCACACCATTGTTGGATTACTGTTACAGAAGAAAAGTCGAGGTGTTGAGCAGCCTATAGCCTTTTTTCAGTAAAGTGTTGAGGGAGGGGGAGTTGAAGTATGATATCATGGAGAAGAAGGAATATTCTTTAGTCAAGTATTTAAAGGATTTTAGGGTCTACATTCTTCAATCACACATCATTTCCTATGTTCCTAGAAATGTGGTGAAATACATTCTAACACAGCCATATCCAGAAGGAAAGAGAGCAAAGTGGATTGTTTTTCTATTAGAATATGACATTGAGATAAATCCCACCAAGTTGATAAAAGGACAGGGGCTTGAAAAGATGATGACCAACTCAAACTGTGAAGCCTTACAAATGAATTTCCTAACCAATCATTCAAATCAGATTGATGAAGAGGTACAGGTAATGCATGATTTCTCCGTATCTCCTTGGTATTCGGATATTGTATGTGTATTGCATAAATTGCATGCTCCTACATGATTGAGCAGGACAAGAGCTAGATCAGTAAAGTTAAATTCTGGTATGTTCTGTATTTTGAACAAATACCTATATCGAAAATATCTTGGTAGTGTGTTACTCAATTGCCTCTTGGAAAATGAAGCTAAACAGACAATGAAAAAATTTCGCAAGGGTAACTATGGCATAAATCATTCATGGAAGGTGAGTGAAAATAAGATTTTGAGGGCTGGTTTTTACTAGCCTTCAATGTTCTCAAATGCCTACAAGGAAACTACTACCTGTCACCGGTGACAAATATTTGATGGCAAGAGAAAAGTGGTCTCGCTCCCTCTGAATCCCATATCAGTAGAAGCACTCTTTCAGCAATGGGGACTCGATTTCATTGGGGAAATAAATCCAAACTCCTCAGGAAAACACAGATGGATTTTGATGGCTACTGACTACTTCACTAATTCGATCGAAGCAATTCCCATGAGAAGAGCCACAAACGCAGTAATAATGGGTTTCCTTGAAGAGAATATTTTGTCCAGGTTTGGTTGTCCTATAATAATTGTAACAGATAATTCTCCTGCTTTCAAGTCCAATAAAATGATAAGTTTATGTCATAAGTATCACATTAAGATAAATCATTCTACTACATATTACCCACAAGGTAATGAGTTGGCTGAATCTTCTAATAAAATCCTAGTAAGGATAATTAAGAAGTTGTTGGAAGATAACAAAAGGGCCTTGCACACAAAGCTAATATATGCTTTATGGGTAGACAAAATCAGCACTAAAAGAGCCATCAGGATGTCACCTTTCCAGCTAGTATATGGAGCTGAGGTGGTTTTTCCATCATTTTTGGTGTAACAGACATGAAAGTATTACAAGAACATCAGGATGAGCCAAATCACATGCAAAGAAAGATTAACGAGACTATAAAGTTGAAAGAAGTAAGGGACAGAGTATATGATAAAGTAAAATTGCATCAGGAAAGAATGAAGAAGACCTTTGATAGGAGGGTAAAAGAACAAAAGTCCCAGCTTTAGGATTCCATATTGAAATAGGGTGCTCCCAAAGAAGAAAAACATGGAAAATTTGATCGCATGTGGGTAGGCCCTTACATCATTGTAGCTCACAGAGGAGAATATGCTGGCAGGAGGTCCGATGAATGGGAGATATGTTAAGCAATATTTATCCTTAAAAGGAGGTAATTCCTGTACCACAGTTGTATATTTTCTTTTTCTTTACATTTCTAACAATACCAATGGTGAAGCCAGAATATTTGAAACCTGAAGTGAAGGCCTTAATATCTGAAGGGTTAGCCATGTTTCTAATTTTATTTGGTTTTCACATACAGGTAAAAAATAGAAAAATAAAAAAGTTTGAAGTCTTTTCTTTCTGGAGCCGCCCAATGGATTTGGCACATGGTCTACGGGGTTCTTTGCTACCTCATAGGGAGGATAGCATCACGAGTTGGAGCCAATTGTTAGCACCATTTCTGGGCTAACTATTTAGTGAAGGGTTTGGCCATGAAAAGGAACAATATGGTTATAGATTTTATATAATATGGCCCTTAAGATCATTGATGGAGTTCTGTAGGTGTTGGAGGATGGATTTCCAGAGTAAGAATTAAAAAATACATAAGAAATTCTGATCTCCAACTTTGAAAATGCTTACGAATGAAGGAACCTGCCCTTAGTTGAAAAATAATAGGAGATCTGACGGCTAGGGATGAAGCAAAGTAGGAATCGGGAAAAGAAAAAGTGTCACATGCCCCAATTTTGCAAAATAATATTATCTTATTTTGATTTTATTCCAAGACATTATGTTAAATTTAATGCTAAGTTGTAAATGATGACTCAGCAGAGTCAAGGATATTGAATGTAATTCTAAATATTTTAATTTTAAAATAAATAAAAGTGGAGACAACAGCTTGGGAGAGCTATTAAAAAGAGTGTTACTGGTCAAGTTGGTGGAGGAGACTAGGTGGAGAGAAAATAGACAAGTGGTAGCATCCTCAAACACTTCCAATGTTTTAGGTGGCAACCTCCCTGCATTTGGGGTCATGATTCCCCAAGAAAGTGGGATCAGAGAAGGTGCCTCAATTAATGACAACTAACCCAAAAAAACCTAGGCAATCTTAATAAAAAAACCCATTGAAGAGAGCTGAGGCTGCTCATTCTAGGAAAAGAATCATTTAGGTGAATGTACTTCAAGGAATTCATTGGGAAGGGAATTTGTGGAAGATGTTTGAGGGGTAAACTGTAGGAAGTGATCTAGTACAGCTTTCCAGCTGAAAGATCTTGCTCCAAAGTGTAGAGTTGGTATTGAGTAATTGGAATAGTACTTTGTTGTTTCCTCCACCCAGTCCCAGCCAAGGAGACCAGGAATAGGCTCAGGGGTCCTGAGAAGTTGATGTTTAAGTGCTCTCTAGGAGTTGGTAGGGAGGAATGGCCTCCCAACGCTGTTGTCATCCAGCTTTAAAACAGGTTATACAATCTATTAATTGATGTGTTAAATTTTATATCGGAGTATGGACAAATAATGAATGATTTATATGTTATGTAGTGAATTGTTAAGCTTGAAATATCTTAGTTGTTTGAATGTTGAATCTGTACTTTGATGAAAAATAATCCTACCTTTGTTTTTCCCCATCTGGAATAAACCAGATCATACTCTAGCATAGGTAGTGTGTTTAAAATGGATAAAGATATGATAGGAATCTGAAATGAATAGAGTTACTTATATTTTCAGAATGTTGAAATATTTTCTTTCAGTAGATAGTTTCTCCCAGAAAGAATATTAATCTATTTAGTAGGGTTGTTGTTAAAACCAGACTGTGTATTGAGAATACTACAAAAAGAACAGGGTCATATTATTTTACTAATAGCAGTATGTTTAAGTATGTAAGTCATTCTTTTATACAGTACCTTCTTTTATAAACTATACATCTACACTGAAATAGAAGAAATAGAAATGTCAGTTAAATGCTTATTATTTATGTTAAGTAAGGATGTAAATATGCTTCTGTTAGTTTATATCTTTTCCTAATAATAATAGCTATTTTACTTGCAACTATTTGAACTCTAAGTAAGCATTGGTATCCTAATTAAATTATGAAGATAAACTAATTTGAGATAAGGAATATAATAATTAAGAACTTAATAACTCTTATAGTATTCTTTTTCTTAGAATTAAAATAACTAAAATACAGTAGTAACCTATGCTTAAAGTATTATTAATAAGGAACTGTCCTTACACTCTTACAGACAAATTATAGGTAAAGGAGTATTGACAGGTATGAAAATTCTTATTTCTTTCACCAAGAATACAAAGATAATCTTATTAAATATACTAAAACTATTTTAGACCGTTCTCAGTCTTTATTAATAATATATATATGCAAATATAAACTTAAGAGAATACAGTATTCACAGATAATATTATTATTAACACAAATAATATTATTATTAAGATAAAAAATATTGTTTATAAATCAAAAGAAATTCTTTTACAAACTGGAGTAATTTTTAAAAGAAGAACAGAGATTATTTCTACAAACCCTAACCTAGGATTCTTTAAGCCATTAAAATAATTTTAAACTCTTACGAGAATAATCAAACTTAACGAAATAACAGTACATAAATCCTTATTATAAAAGTAAAATAGGGTAAAAAAAACCTAGCTCATATTTCTGAGAAAAATCTATCTGAATTCTTTATATACATTTGTAACCTAGGATAAACCATAAGAATAGTTCTTCTTTACCATTAAAAGAACCAACTAAATTCATTTCACAGAAATGAAATACAATAATGAATAACATATACAAAATGTATACTTATAAAAGAAACTATTTCTTTTTATTTTTATAAATAGTATGTATCTATGAAAGTAAATGACAGGGTTGAAACCAAAATATATATATTACAATTACAAATGCCAATAAATCAAAATTATAGACCAAATTAATTAGATTATCTAACTACTAAACAAATGGGTTATTATAAATTACTTACAGTCCTTTACGGACAAACAAAAGGTATTGGTAATTATTATAAATTAGAATTTCCACAACACATGGTAATACTAGTTAATAGTTAAACAAAATAAGTAATAAAAATTGTTAAACACTAAATGGAATAATTTATTTTAAAACGAGGGTTTCCATAGGATAAACCCTAGCTCGTAAACTGTGAGTAAAAACGAGTAGGGATTACAACTAAACAATGACTGTATGTATCAGTCTTAAAAACTATAATCATAAACTTTTACAAAGTATTTAATTCAAGGCACAAAAACTACATTTACAGTCAAGAAGGATAAAAACCCTGAATTTACGCAGAGTATAATATTAAACATCTGATAAACCAAAACAAGCTTGAAGGCAGAACTATCTTTACACAACAACTATTAATTTAAACAAGTCGTAAAGCCAAACATCAAAACTAATTACATTGCTCAGTTAAAACCGAGTCTACCCATCAACTAGCGAGAGTTTGAAACTGGGTATTTCAACAAATGACCTATAAAAATAAACCACATAACTTATGGCGAGTCGAGCAAAGGCTTCCCCAAACCCTGGGTGAATCCAAATGACCACCCTGATACAAGTAGGGTGAAAACCCAACACATGAACCACAGGGCTTACCCACATTAAGCCACAAGCCATAGCATTTGAAGGTAGTCTGCATACGTCCTCAAACGTGGATGTATATGGCCGCAAGCCCCTAGAAGGGATTTAAAAATACAAAAGTCAGAAGTAAAACTAATCACGAATTATTATGCTATTGTAATGGCATATACACCTGCTGCAATTTAAATGAACTTTGAAAACCATTTTTTTTACCTATCAATTGAAACACCGAACGGTCTTGTGGAAGCACTGTCACCAACAGACCTTGCTAAAACATACGGTAAGACTAAAACTCACGTAGACAGTGAGCCACAAGGACGATGAAAGGAATATTGCACAAACAGCAAGCCAAGGGCAACAATAACCTCTACAAGCTTGCAGACTGAGAACCCACAGCCATTGAGAATGGATTTTAAACCAAACACTGAAGACAAAGGCAACACTAAACCAAGACTTGAGACAACTGGAGCAGAAGAGGACCGACAGCATCCATGAAATCCAAACAGAGCAACCTCAAGGGCCAGTGCGAACTATGAAGGAGAAATGAAAAGGGTTAGGGTTACAAAGGCTCTTATATCCTCCAAGCTTGGCCAGGAGAAGACCACGTGGTCACTATTAAATCAAACCATGCGATGGATCATTCCCTATAGTGCCTGCATAAAACAATATCCAATTATTTAATCATTTGGAACGAGGGGTAAAACTATATCATAACCAAATTATTGCTTATCAATCAACACATCTCTCATCGTATGAGATACTAGGTCATGGTTAGAACATCAACGTTGTGATTACGTTGACCTAGCAAAACCTTGATTAATGCTTAAATCATTCATGCATAAGACGCATTCCACCATTTAACCTTATGTTATAATATTATAACACCACAAATGCGATTGGGTTGGTAACATTTCTTTTCTCTAAACATTAACCATGTTTTGAATAGAGACCATATGTTATGGAAGAGCTCAAGTTAACAACTATAGTTTTCCTATGTAAAAATGCATAGTTAATCTCTTATAAAAGGACAATACAAGTTATAACTTTTATAAATGGCATAATGTAATAGTTTAGAGAATCATAAACTCTAATTTAAACATGTTTATGACCTTGAACGAATTATAGACTCAATGTCTATCAAACAAAATAGATTATGCATGTTTATAAGACTTATAGGAACTAATAAACCAAATGGTAACAGAACTATGAAGTGCACAAAGCATATTGTAAGAACACTTTTATGAAATTCTGTTACATAGTTCAAAGCGATAATACTTTGATGAATTTGGGTTGTGACTCAACTTGGTTCCTACTAATGATTCACCATGTCTATTAGTTAGTAAAATGGTTATAGAATTATACAAAATAGCTAGAAATTCGACCTGTTTCAAAAGCATTAATCTCAGAAAAACTGTTTGTAGACAGTAATTTAATTCAAGAGAAGTATCATAGAAAAATTAAGAAATTGAATAGGAATGATCCTACTTGAGTCCAGAATTATTAGAACCACATGGTTCGGAATGAAGTTAAAAGTATAGGCAAACAATGATCTTATGTGACAAGGAATTATGGTTTAGTTTGCACAATCAAACTTTAACTATCAAAAGGTTAACAGGTTGTAAGTTATCTCGCAGAAGCGAAATGTGGAACAGTTGTTACACAGATAAGATAATATATTATTGTTTACATACTGACAAATCAACCTTTATAACATTGCAAGTTATGCACACTAAAGTAGAAGTACTTTGTAATTGATATTATAATTATTAGAGTCACAAACATATCTTACTGTCGCTGCGTATTTATGAACTTTATTACAAGAAAAACTGAAGGAAGCCAAATGTATTTACCTCATGGAAGCTGTTTAGAGTTTAGCAGCTTAATTACTAAGCTTTATAATTGCAAATAAAACATTGTTGGATACTTTAATAATTTTTTTTAATCTACTCATTCGATCATACCTGTAAACCTGTAAGAACCAGTAATCTTCTACGTTAGCACAATTGCTAAGTAAGCCCCAGATTCAAAAGTTAGATTTCACCTACTCGATATGAAGAGACTCATTAGTAAACTAAAATAAAAACAATACGCAAGTAAATTTTATTCTTGTTACAAAAATGAACTGTTGAGTTAACATAATTGAGATTTAGTAAAACTAATTACTTGACTGTTTCTTTTATTGCTAACCTTTAGCTATTAATGAAACCGCAGGTTTTAGCATTTGTTGTTATCTCAAAATTTTAATTTTTTGCATAAATTTGGGGTTTTTACACAAAGTTTCGGCCATCAAAAATCCAAAGTCCTGATTTCTAATTTCTGATATCCAGGATCGAAAATAGGAAGTCTAAGAATTTGGGCGTGAAAAGTTAAAATCTTGATTTCCCATTTCCGCTATCTGGGATCAAAAATTCGGAATCGAAAAACTTAGGTTTTCGGTTATCAAGGAAGAAAAGTCCAATTTCCAATTTCCAACCAGATCTATAATAAAAAATTCTTCCACATAGATCAACGATGCGGAAAGAACTAGCAAGGTGAAAATCGAAAAGTGAAAAAGTCAAAGATTCTGAGCATAAAAGTTGAAATTCTGATTTCCTCTTTCCACCAAATCCAATGGCTCAGATTGTTTCCTCCCAGATCGATGGTGCTGAAATATGCAATGGGACAGATGTCGAAAGTCGAAAATAGGAAATATTAATTTGTTATTGAAAAGTTGATTTTCCTATTTCTTATTTCCGCCAGACTGACCGTCTAGAAAGTTTCTGCCAAATCCGATGGTGCGGAAAGATGCAGAGATGCAGAAGTCAGAAGTTGGAAATCGGAAAAATTAGGAATTTGTTATTGAAAATTTGGTTTTCCACTTTCCTCTGTCTACCATATCCATGACTCTGATCATTTATGCTCATATTGATGATGCCGAAATAGAGGGGCATAATTGATGATACGGAGGCGGGAAAATGTAAAATTGAACCTTGGAAACATCGTCAACCTGATTTCTACATCCTGTATACCATATACCAACGGTGTGGAATGAATTTAAGTATGAATATTGTTAGAATAATCAACCCATAGTTTACCCACTTAAACATTAATTCATTTATGTTTGTCTTATTTGCCTAGTTCATGTGTCCCACCTTGTGCAAGTTACTAATTGCCTATCCATAGAGGTCAAACTTGCCATATCTGACTCATGTAGTGCTTGGGAAAGCCTTAGGAATCAAATCTTCTTTATTCCTGGCCTCGTAGGTGCCTATCTGCTTTTTATGCTTTATTGCCTGCTTTTTCAGTGTTTTAAGGCACATGGGAAAGCTAGACTAGGTGAGGTGAACTTGTTTTTTGTCCTACACATCCTGCTCTATTTTCTCCATGAAAAAGCATGTATGAGCTGACATTCCACCACTCTTTAGCTTGCCTATTCCTTTTTTCCAATTCGTGAGCTCCATGACAGATTTGGGATCTAGCTTTTACACCTATGGGGGATTTGCTTATTTTTGGTAAGCCTGCTTTATGCTAGATTTGGATGCTTCCTCATGCATTCGATTTCTTCATGTATTCTATTTATTCAGCAGCCTATGATATTATAGGGTTGGATATTGTACACTCAGTTAATATAATTTTGTGTTACAGCTCCATATTCAGTCTCTCTTGTTAGCAATTTTGCATGATCAATTGATAATTGTTGTGGGTAAAATTAATCTATTGCTGGCATGAATTTCTATATGGTATCAAAGCCATTGTAGGTTGTTACTCTCCTTCAAAAAAAATTTTGCAGGTTCGACATCAAGACTGGGAGCCTTCTACTGACAGCCGGGACAGATTTTCTAAAGCTATGGATTCACAGAAAACTATCTTGACTTCCTTCAACTATTTTGAATGGAAAGCAGAGATGGAGATCTTGTTGAGAGCGAAAGGCCTCTACAGGGTGACTATGGCTACAGAAGCAGAGCCCAATGCTGCTATAGAGAAGATCAAATGGCACAATCGGAGAGATGAGGCCTCTGGCCTCCTATATCTCAGTATTTCCCGAGACCTCCTTTTCCATCTCGATGGATTAACTTCACCAGATAAAGTATGGGAGAAGCTTTCTGATATTTTTGGAAAGATAGATGAGATGAGGGGACATCAGATTGAAAATGAGCTGATTTCTCTGAGTCCCAGTAGCTTTGAATCCCTGCAGCTATATTTCTCCAAGTTCAAAGCACTAGTTTTGCAGCTGAAGCAGTGTGGTATCGAAAAGAAAGATGATCAGCTCATATTGGCCATCCTCTTGAAGCTAGGACCTAACTACTCAGTATTTGTTTCAACCTTCTATGCCACAAAACTCACAGCTTGAACCTGGAAGATGCCTAGCCTTGCAGATTTCATGGAATCTCTCACACAAGAACAAGACAAGCTGGTGATGATGGGCACCATCAAACCATCCAAAGATCAAGCTTTGATTTCTGGAGATTCGAGGGTGGATTCAAAAAGAAAAAAAAAGCTAAAAATCCATCTGAGCAAAAGAGAGACAAGAAACAGTCTCCAAAGGATCAACAAGGTCCCAAGAAAAATACCCAGAAGAAGAAAAACAAAGGTGAAATGAACAAGTGCTCATACTGTTCGAAGGGCAATCACACTGAAATCTCTTGTATGAAAAAGAAGATTGATATGCTGACCCAACTCCTGAAGAAGAATGGCATCTCCCTTCCAAAAATCGAAAAGAAGAGAGAAGGAGGATCAAGTTCAGATGACAGAGAGAGAGTTCATGCATTGGTTGTTGGCACATCAAGCTCACCTAGTTTTATCATAGATTCTGGAGCTTCAAGACACATGGTTTCAACTAAGGAGGCCTTCTCCTCACTGGATATGTCGAAAGGACCATCTATTGTACTAGGAGATGACTCTCTCACTGAAAGTAAAGGCAAAGGAAGGATAGAAGGTCTCGCCTCCAACCTCCTGTCAGTGTACCAGATGACCCACACTGGGTCTCCTAAGAAGGTCATATTCTCCCCCGATGAAGTTGAGATCACAGAAATCTCAAGTGGTAGAGTCATTGCAAAACGAGTTGCAAATCATGCTCAAAAGGTATACATGTTCTCACACTTCCTACCTTACTCAAACCCCTCTGCTCTTCTCATTCATGCTAATGAATCCAGCAAGCTGTGGCATGAAATATTTGGCCATCTAAATTACAAGTATCTGTCTGATCTTAGTGAGAAATAAATGGTCATAGGGCTGCCCAAGATAAAATTTTCCAAAGGAGTCTGCCAAGGTTGTATCCTAGGAAAACACCCAGAGCACAAATTTGAGAAAGCTAGTCATGAGAGAACCTCTGGATCCCTCGAGCTAATTCACAGTGATGTTTCTGGCCCATTCCCTCATATGTCCATGAGTCAGGACAAATATGCATTGACCTTTATTGATGATTTTCCCAGGTATTGTTGGGTTCACTTCATGAAACACAAGTCTGAAGTTTTTGGCCTATTCAAAGTCTTTAAGGCTTTGGTTGAAAACCAATGTGGAAGGAAACTCAAGGTCCTCAGATATGACAATGGTGGTGAGTATGTCAAGTCTGAGTTTATTAACTATTGTGCAGATGCAAGTATTCAGATGCAGCATTCTATCCCTTACACACCACAGCAAAATGGTGTTGCTGAGAGGAAGAACAAATCACTGAAGGAGATGGAAATATGCATGATGGAGGCCAAAACTTTTCCACCAAAGTACTGGGCCAAAGCTATCAACTGTGTAGCCTATATCCAGAATAGGGTTCCTCACAAACATCTTTATGGCATGACTCCCTTTGAAGCATGGAGTGGGCACAAGCCAGATGTGACCCATTTCAGGATTTTTGGCTCAAAGGCATGGGCTAGAATCCCGACAGAGAAGAGGAAGGCTTTGCAGCCCCAAATCCAAGAGTGTATTTTTGTTGGATACTCTGAATATTCAAAAGGGTACAAGTTGATAAATTTTAGCACAAACAAAGCCTTCATCGAAACGTGTGTTCAGTTTGAAGAAGAACCCCTTCCAAAAGTGGAAGTTGGTGAAGCCTCTTCACCACCTGAACCTCAAGAATTAAGTAAAGAGTTTGTTGAACATGATAATTCTTATTTTTCTAATGGAGATGAGTTTATTGCAGACCCTAACATCGACACAAGGCCTAAATGGGCAGCCAATACACTACATGCAGCAGCTGAGCTAGCTAGGGATCCCAATGACCCAAGGAGGACTAGATCTCAATTTGAGAGTGGTCTGTGCATGAAGGATCCTATGTTTGATGAAAAATGCTATTTGATGGTGGATTCTAATCCTCAAACATATGAAGAAGCAGCAGGAGATCCAAGATGGCAAGCTTCCATGAAGGAGGAGTTCAGCTCACTCCAGAAGAGCAACACATGGGAGCTAGTGGATCTTCCTCCAGGAAGAAAGTTAGTCCAGTGTAGGTGGGTCTATAAGACCAAGTTTGCTGCTGATGGTTCACCACTGAAGTACAAGGCTATATTGGTAGCTAAAGGCTACTCATAGGTTCATGGCATCGATTACAATGAGACCTTTTCCCCAGTGGCAAAAATGGATTCCATCAGGCTAGCTCTAGCCATTGCAGCCTCAAGGAAATTGGAGGTACATCATATGGATGTAAAATGTGCTTTCCTGAATGGAGATCTCACTGAGGAGATATATATGCAGCAGCCTCAATGTTTTGCTACTAACCCTTCTCTTGTGTGCAGGTTGAGAAAGTCATTGTATGGGCTAAAGCAAGCCCCCAGGGCTTGGTATGCCAAGATAGATAGCTTCTTGCTATCTCTGAATTTTGTTCTGTGCAAATCAGATCCAAATGTCTATTTGAAGTCTGTAAATGGTTCATTCATGATCATTGTGTTATATTTTGATGACCTCCTCATTACAGGAAGCTCACAGGCTGAGATTGCTTCCTTAAAAGGAGCTATGAACCAAGCCTTCTCCATGACAGATTTGGGGCTCTTAAGTCAATTTCTGGGGCTTGAGATTACTCAAACCAAAGCTGGAATAAAGGTGCACCAGTCCAAGTATGCCTTTTATTTTCTGATTAAATTCAGAATGCAAGACTGCAAAGCAAGCAAAACTCCTTTCCTTTCAGGAGTGAAGCTGGAGGAAGATGATTCTCCACCGATGGTAAACAATACACTGTATAGACAATTGATTGGATGTTTATTGTATTTGACACATAATCGACCTGATATTTGTTATGCAATAAGTGTGGCTTCTAGATTCATGGATCAGCCTCATGAGATCCATTGGAAAGCAGCCAAAAGGATCCTTAACTTTGTTCAGGGAACAAGGACACATGGGATCCTCTATAAGGCAAAATCTTATCTTGATTTGATTGGATTTACTGACAGTGATTGGGCAGGTGATAGCACAGATAGAAAGTCCACTTCAGGTTATGTGTTCATGCTTGCAGAAGGGCCAATCAGCTGTTCAAGAAAGAAACAGAGTGCCATTGCACTCTCATCTACAGAACCTGAGTACAGAGGAGTTGTTAATGCAGCAACTTAGTGTTTATGGTTGCAGGGTTTACTTGGAGAGTGTGGTTTCAAACCTAAGTACTCAACTACCATCTACTGTGATAACCAGAGTACCATTAAAATCTGCAAAGATCCAGTTT